>JAOXNZ010000091.1:26977791-26988540 GCA_028566095.1 Kryptolebias brasiliensis
TGACTGCTGGAGATAGGCACCGGCTGCCTGCGACCCGGAATGGAGAAGCGGCTAAAGAAAATGGATGGATGGATTATTTTACATTCCTTTTTTGTTGTTTATTTGGCATCACTTTGTAGAAATCAAATTTAATTTTGTCATTGAAGAGGTTTTTTTTTTTGGTCAAAAAGACCAATTTAAATTGACCACAACTTATAATAGCAATAAAAGGGTAAAACATCCAAATGGGTCAATACTTTTTTTAGGCACTGTATATGAATATATTTGACTGGGTATTACTTGCTGTTTTATTGTGCAGTCAAAAGTTGTGCCAAGTTTAACGTTGTGGCTCTTCACTGAAATGAGAGAGATGGCAAACAGTATTTTGTCATTTGTGAGTGATGAGTTGATGAGATACTTGTATTACTAAGTTACTAATGTTGGTACCATACATTCAGTTATAAAGAACTATTGGTATGCATGAAGGAGTAATTGATGACATATTTCTGTGTAAACCTAAAGTACCTTTACTTTCATTTTAAGTTACAAAAGTGTTTCCAAGTTACTAACGTTTATCTTCAAGAAGTATCTCTAAGACTATAAATAAAAATAGCCTTTTGGTAACTCAGGTACATTTACAGCAGTGTAAATTTTTATAGGCACTGTATAAGAATATAGTTTACCAAAAGGCTATCTTTAGGTAAACTCGGGTAGCCTACATTTACAGCAGTGTTCATTAATGTACACCACTCTTAAAAATAAAGTAATTATGTAAACTGAGGTCCTGTTTACAGTGTAAACGGCACCTCAGTTTACATAATTACTTTATTGTGTAAACTTTAGACAACAAAGTTTTTCAATGAAACTGTAACATTTCTGTTACAGTTTGGCCGTTTGCTTACACAACAGCAATCGATTCTCTGACACCAAAACGTTTTGTTGCTCACCCTTTTCTAACATGTAGCAGCAACCCAAACTCAATGTCAGTCAAAACAAAGGTCCATGTATTCACCATTTTGGATGTAACCACTTCCATGCTTGAGAGACTGATGTCTGCGTACATGTGCGTGTCCGCGCCAGCTAGTGACCTGGCATGGAAACTACATCGGATTCAACAAGAACAGCATTACTGTGTAAAGATGTAACTTTTTCCTAATCAGCATTGGAAAATCTCTAACTTTTCCAGGAGATCGGTCACATGTCACATATCCAGCATGGCATAGTGGCAATAGAAAAGTGATTGGGGCTGTCAACTCACAGCAAGAAGGGTGTAGGTTTCTTCTGCCTTGGGCTTTTTTGTGTGAAGTTTGCATGTTCTCCCCGTGCAGGTGTGGGTTTCTTTCCAGGTACTCTGGTTTCCTCCCACAAACCAAAACATGCATGTTAGGTCCCTAAGTGTGAGTGAGAGCGTGAATGGTTGTCTGTCTCATTTCTCTCTGTGATGGACTTGTGACTTGTCTAGGGTGTACCCCCTCTTGGACAATGACCTCTGGAGATAGGCATCAGTTCACCCACGACCCTGCAAAAAGTGGGTAAAATAAATGGATGGATAGATGAATATGTTCATGCTACATTTTCTTTTCTGACCTTTTCTTTCACACTCAACCATTGCTCTGGAGAGGATTTAGCTATATTTTCTGTTATATTTATACTTAGTTTGTATCCTATTTATACCCAATTGTTTCATGTGAAGTTACTTTATTCAACCAATGTAAATTTGAAATAAATATTTGAGTTTGAGACTGTATTTCTTTCAATACTGACCTTTTGGGTAATTTATTTTGATATGCATTAATAACCATAATTATGTTTACAAAAAATGTAAACTCTATTGAGAATTGCATGTAAAGAATCAAAACAACTTGAATGTGACAGTAACAAGCTGTCCTGAATGCAGACAATAAAATGTAGGAGAGGAGGCGGTTGACGGGGTTCCTGGAAAGAGGGATCAAGGCAAAAAGAGAGTCCAAGCAACAAAAGCAGTTCAGTTATGGTGGGTTGGACCAAACAGGCAGGCAACAAGAATGGCAGAAGACCCTCAAAGACTGATGGAGAGTTTTTTAACCAGAGACCATCAACAACTGGAGCAAAGACAGGTGAAGAAGTGATCATCTGGAACCCCTTAATGATTGGAAAAAGGACTGATGAAAAATTACCCAACCAGATCATCTCAATGACTGAAAGGTGGAGAGGAGAAGAGGCACCCAGCGAGATGCCATTGCATTAAGAAAAATGACAAGCATCCTCCTGGAATCTCTTGGCCTTTGAAAGAGGAGCTGGAGGAGAGGCATCCCCCTAGAACCTTCTAAATATCAGGCACAGGATGAGAGAAGTCTGGCAGAAGACCCACAGATTTGAGAACTATTGATAAGGTGTATGATGGGAACCCTTCAGACTTCAGAATTGGTAGAAAGGTGTACAGCGGGACTTCTTCAGACTTGTAAAATGGCAGCAACGGGTCTGGTAGGGCCTCCTCAGACTCAGAAACTGACAAAAGACGACTGTTGGGACCCTTTCATAATTTAGAACATGAAGGGCATCCTACTGGATCATCTTCAACTCAAAAGCATGAAAGAAACCCTGCAGAACCCTTTGCACTCGGGAGCATGAGAGGCACTATTGTGGAGGCAATGGGAGAGGAATATGAAAGCATTTCCCTTTTGGTACAAGACTGCATGGAATTTATTTTTCTCCACATGAGAAAAGTGCTTAACACACTTTCACTCAGCTTTTATTTCTTGCAAAGTGAGAACTCCTTGGCTTTTAAAATAAACAGCATGACACTTAACTCAGCATTAAAAAAGTCTCACACAGGGAGAACTTCTAGTCAAACTCTATATATTTATAAAAGTCTCTCTACAGTATCATTAAAGAACCGGCTCATAATAAATTACATCTATAAAGTTTGGCAGTGGTTCTCAAACTTTTTATGAGTTCTACCTCAGAAAATACTAAGCTCTTCAAGTACCACCTAATGCAATAGACAACAGGAAACCACAGTACAATCTTACAAATATATATTCATATCTGACATAAACATGCAAACTGGCCAAAACCTTAACCCTGGCTGAAGGGTGTGGTTTAAGATATGATAGTTCCATCTATTTGTAGCTGAAACGAGCATACTGTACACAGTAATCTTGGGTCTTCTGCCCCACAACAATTTAATACAAATTTGAGACAACTTGAATTGAATTTACTCACTGTTTTGCAACTTTTATTGCTAGTGGGTTGTATAGAGACTTCATTAACACTACGTAAGTAGCCACAAGCACACTAGTTAATTGAAGTTGACTACAGTTTCCACAGGGGTTCTCAAAATTTTATACATTGCATTTTTGTTTCAAGTAGTTCCCAATTGCTTGAACCAATCATATTTTATTGCTATCTCTGCTCATCTGGTTTATATCAGAGTTAGTTACAATACCATTTTTTTTTATCTTGTAGTTGTATTCCATTAACTCAATCAATATGTGACAAAAATGTTGTAAGACAATGTTTCATTGGATTATTCAACCAATCATATGAATTTGTAGCGAATTGTCATGGTGTTTGATGTATGTAGATCCAAAAGCAGATTACAGGCAGGATGAACATTTAAGAGTTTTATTTCAGTACTTGGAAGCTGGAGGTGTTTCTATGAGCTTGTCTTGGCATGATTAATTTATTTTCTGAGAATGGATTTAGTTGTGTCAAGATTATCAGTTTTTGACAGCAGCAATAGCACTGATACATGATCAGGGAATAAAGCATCTAGTCAGAAAAGATCAAAATCAGAAACATGATAACTACACTAAGATGTTAGGCTAACTGCAGCAGCATAGGACATTCTGTAGTGACATGATGAAGAATCAAGGCTTTTATGAAAGTGTGAGTAATAGGATGCAGCTGTGACCCTTCCTGCACACGTGGGACTGCTTCTGCAAATAATTAGTGGGAGAGTGAGAGATAAGCAGTCTATACAACAGTACACACCTTTCTATGAGTGAAACTTGGGTGATGTTGATGGAAATCACAGATCAAGCTTGGGTCCAGGATCTGCCAATGTGAAACCCAAGATGGTTGCTCCTCAGGGCCCTAACACTCCCAGTCCACAAGAGCTTGCAGACCTCAACCCTGATGGCAGATATTCAGAAGCCATCATGCATTGTTCACGGGATGCTGGTTTACCAGTCTCAGATGAAAAGAAGCTGAAGAGGCTGAGCACAGAGGACTGGAGATGACAATACTGAACAGAGATATATAAGATAGGGAAAATCCAGAGGGGATGGAATAAGGTGTACAGTACAAGGAATGATAACGTCTTCAGTTGTATAAGGCTCCTCAGTGATGGACAGGATAGTGTTGATCCTCAAAGTGTTTTTTTCCACAACTCAGCAATATCTATAGTCCAGGACAGTGATTCACTACCCATGCCAAGCACTGCTTAAGACCAGCCCAGATTTTCTTCTGAAATTTGTCAAACAGTTTGCCAAAATCTCCTTTAGATCAACTAAAAGCCCCTCTTCATGGCCTCTCTAAATTCCTCCCAAGTCCAAGTTTTTGCATCTGCAACCACGGAAGCTGCAGTCCTTCTGGCCATCCTGTACCTATACGGCACCCTCAGGGGTCCTCTGGGACAGGCCAGCTCTAAAGGCCACCTTCTTCAGCTTGGTGCCTTCCATCACTGCTGTTTTCAACCACCCACTATTTATTTATTCATTAAATCATTCATTCAGCTAAACAGTTATTGTACTTTAAAGAACTTTAACACTGATTTCATGTTTCAGGCCTCATTGTTCAAATAGTAGGTAGTCTATAACTCACTATTTTTAACCTCCTAATCCAATTTTTTTTAGCAATAATATCTTTGCAGAGTGAAGTTCAATTGGCAGCTTAATAATTAAAGCTGCAAGTGAGCATAAGCATGAGCTTCTAGTGTCTATTTCACTTTTGAGTGCAAAAAAAGTAAAACCTGCACTTCAGCTACCTTTTTTCATCATTGAAACATAATGCATGTGTCATCTGTGGGAAAATGATGCATTTTGGATGAGACAGGTTATGGGGGAAATAGCATCCGATATGACCTCCATTTTACAGGATGGTCACAGCTATAATGGAAACTCCAGGAGGTAAGGAGGTTGACGGATACAACCCTAGGACACTAACATATGCACACATACACAGCGATTTGAGACATCTACATCCCTCAACACAAACATACACAATGTAAAATATTTCAAAACATGTTAGGAAAAAAATAAGAAATCAAACACAAATACTAAGTTATGACTGTGTCGGTTCCCCCTCAAAATAAAAGTCTTAAAATAAAACATAAATGTTGTTTTTTATTACCATCCATTGTGAGCTTTATAGGTCACCACAGTTCACAACGGGTCCTTTGATGGGTACTTTGTGATATTAGAAACCTAGCATGTGTTGAAGGAATGCATATCACCTGATGCCTTTAGTACCAGAGTTTTAGGCTTAAATCATCTTATGATGAGAAGAGACAGAGTTGCAGTGGGTTTAGTCAAACCTCACAAATGATCTTATGCCCAGTCACCTGCAATATTATGAAATCTTGCAAGTTGTGTTTGCACTTAAAGAATAGTGTGAGCATGACTATCAGCTCTTTTCAGAAAAAGTTAGAAAACATTTAGATTACACTAGATAGAACTTTATTGATCCCTTGGGAAGACCCCTTCTGGGAAATTAAATTATATTTTTGAAATTTCAAAATTTTCAAATTTCTGAGTTATAGCCATTTTTGTTTTGGCAAATGTTGAGTAGCTGTGGTGGCCATCGCAAAATGGATTGACTCCAAATGTTAATGAGTTGTTGTACATTGAATAATAATTTCTTAAAAGTTTCATTAAAATGTGTCCAATGGTTTATTAAATATTTTGCTAACAGACAAACAGTGTTGTCTCTAATAGTTAATGCCAAAGTTTATAAGCAAAGATGTATAGGTTGGGCACGACTGTCAGCTACTACTTTTTTTTAAATTTCTTTGTTCGATGATTACTTTCTAAGAGTTTCATTCAATTTTGGCTTGTGGATGAAATATATAGGCCAATGAACACACACAGATGCAGTCAAACATCATCTGCATTCCATGTATGGTCTTAGGGTAGCCGGTGCCTATCTCCAGCAGTCACTGTGTGAGAGGCAGGGTACACCCTGGAACGATCGCAAGTCTATTACAGGACACCTTCCATCATAAAGAATCACAATTTAAAATTGTTTATTAAAGGTTTTTGATTTTGCTTCTCTTTTGATGATCATAAGCTATATGTTCAGTTTATTTATATAGCATCATCTCAAGGCACTATGCAATGAAGTAACATGTCCAAATCAAAAGCCAATAAATACGTGATAAATGCCTTTAGATAAACCATCTGCTTTCCCCACAAACTGTTATAAGAATTCAACATTATCCATCTCAACAATGCTATCCTCTCACTGGGAACTATCAAGCATCTGTAAACGTCATCTGTGCTCTTCCTGCTGCTACAGGCAGCGTAGCAGGATACCTGCACTTACAACCAAACAGATGTTTATGACTCTGTGGGTGTGAGTGCGTGTGAGTGTGTGTGTGAGAGAGAGAAAAACAGAAAAAGAGAGAGCGAGAATGTGTGTGATTGTGTGCAGGCAGCACAGAATCAGTGTATCTTTCTGTGTGTTCAAATCTGTAAACTGGTGTGTGAATCACTTGTCTTTGTGGATGATGCTAACTCGTCTTCAGCATTTTCTGCCATCTGGATTTTTGATCTTTTGTTATCATAAAAAAGAAAAAGGCTCAAAATATGTCATAACTAACCTCTTTTTACACAACCCTGTTTAATTTTGACCACTTTTATCACCCACTGCTGAAGGCAAAGGTGGAGCGATAATGTTTTCGCTGGTGTCTGTGTGTTTGTTTGACTGTACCGTGAGCAAAATGTCTCATGAATCACCAAATGGATTTTATAAAACTTTCAGAAAGTCATTGGATGAACATCTACAACTGATTAACTTTTGAAGTCAATACAATTCAAGATGGCTGCCACAGCCAACTGACCTTAGAAAACACAATATTATAACTCAGCCAATTTTTACAGATATTGAGCTGAAGTTTTGTATGCTTGTAGCCGAGCATTGTCTCCCAGCACATACTTTGAGCACAACACATTGTGCAACATCTTTGCTTAAAACTTTGGCACTAACTACTGGAGTCAACACTTGTCTATTAGGAAAATTTCTCATGAGCCACTAAACGGATATCATTTAAACTTTCATGAAGTATTTTATGGGATGTACAACTACAACTGAATAACTTGTCGGTCAACCCATCTCAAGATTGCCACCACAGCTAATCAAAATTAGCCTACACAAAAATGGCACTCTCAATGAGGTCTGCATTGTAAGCTAATTTTATGCTCTCTGCATCAGAAATATTGTAATGTTTCAGCATTTAACTTCTGCAAGCCCAACCCTAGAAGCTGTTAGGATCAGGATCAAACTTTGGTATCTGTTCTGTCAGCTCCACGAGGATCATCAAAATATGTAACAAAGCCATGAGGTCACATACGCTGTAGTGTTGCTTCAGTACTGAGGTTCAGGTTTATATGTGCCATTTCATTGCAGTAGTTTGTTGCACTCTTTAACCTACCTGAAGCCCTCACAACTAAAGAGATGAAGCGAAACGCTTGCAACTCTGGGTTAATTTGACCCAAAGACCACAGGAAGGTTAAGTTTTCACCCTACTAGTGTCTGACCAATAAACTCCCCACACACACATCATACAAACCTCAGTGTTCTAGCAGTTATTTTTGATTTGCACATTTATTTCCATCATGACACAGTCAAAACAGACTGTTTTTTGTGCACTTTTCTCTATCCTACTTGCATAGTTTTTGTTTGTTTGTGGCAGTGAAGACTTTTTAAAAGGAGGCAGTTAATGACAAAATGTACAATAGTGGAAAATTAAAAACCATCTACAAGGAGTTATGCAGGGTGTCTTGGTGTTTCACACGACTTGTGATAACAACAGGGGACTGATAAGATGGTGGTGAAGCTTTAGGTACAAACTTAGACGGAAGCAGGGAAAGCTCTGATAGTGAATACGGCACAGCAAATATCTGTGGTTTTTGTCACAGCACTGTTGTGCCCTAAAAGAGAAGTGTTAAAAGGAAATGTTAATGTTAAAACCACATGTATTAGTTAATTGTTCTTCCATACTTCTGGTACATCTTTCACAGATTTTATTAATCTGCTACTGTTAGGTAATTGAACATACAGTAGCTAACACTACAAGCACAATGAATCATGTCTTGGTGGGGATGAACTGACACCATAACATCATATCATAAATTTGGTGAGAACTTCAGTTAAAATATTCCCAAATCAGGGCTGAGGTGGCTTGGTGGTCAGTGCTGGGGTCTTGTAATCCTGAGGTTGCTGGTTTGAGGTCTCTCAATGAGAGAAAAGCTACTCTTTGCTCAAAAACATGGAAGTGCTGCAGGAAAAGGCAAACAACTGAGAGGAGTTTCCTTAAGGCCAAAACTTATAACAAATATTTCATTGATAAAAAACAGGCTTTTTGATACTACCACAGGAACATTCTGTTCTGATCCTGCTTGGTTCCATTTCTAAAGGATATGCTAAGGGCTTTTTTTGAAGACCTTGATGCAGCTTTTACTTCTATAAAGTTCCATATTTCTCTGCAGGGTTTGGCTAATCGTAACGCCCACAAAAATGCCTGAGTGTTTGGAACAAATATTTTCTCTCCTCCAGCCCCCACATTTGGTTATTTCCAGAAATCATCATGAGAAGGGTGACAGTTTTGTTATTTCTTCCACTCACTCTCTTTTGATATTTGGTTTTCTGTGTCTAACTAAATACAATACTACTATAAACTGATCTAATAAGAGAATTGATTGGGAATCATCACTATTCTTTGCTTAATTTCAGTTGTCAGTCACCTACTGCACCAAAGGTCATGGTCCGCAGAATTTGGTGGACTTTGAAGGTTATGGTCAGGAAAAGTTCTCCTGGATCCCACACTTCTTCATCCTCTACCCTGACCTCATCACCACTTCTTATAGAAACCATCCAGAAAATCATCTTACTGTTAGGGTTCCTGTTCTTCTCCTTATTGCAGTCCAAGAGCATCTAGCACAGCTGTCTGCAATGACTCCTGATTAATCCAGATCATACTTAAGCCTGAGCTGAACCACTATTCTACTTTGGATCGTTAAACATTGCATAATGATTGTTAACGTGACAACCTCTTAATACTACGTGTTTCCTGAAAAAAAAAATCTAATGATAGAAAACTTACCTGTTTCCTCCTAGAGTCATCCATGTGTTTCCTTGGAATTCTTGTCAAAACCTCTGTGAAAGAATCCACCAGTGATCACCTACATCAACATTCTTTTTAAGAAAAGTAAGGAGAAGTCAGCTCAGCCTGTCACTTGTCTGCCTGTCCGCTTTCTCTCCTCATCCTGGAAATTCCACTCACCTTCCTGGATGCTAAAACTCCCAGGGATGCTTCTCAGTTTCCTCGACTCTGGAATCTTGATCCCTCCCTCAGAGAGCTGGAAAAGAAAGACTCAAGTAAGAACAAGAACTAATTCTACCTCCAAGATTGATATATTGATAATGTACCTGAAGAGTTATAACACACTGACTTGGTTTCCAATTGTTTTCAAAATAAAACTTTGTTTACTTACCACTGCTTCCTGTGGATCTTTTCAGCTTGGTAATCTAAACACTGGGTTTATTAATTTTGTAAATTATGACACGTATTCTCTTTTTAACTAGTTTGAGCTTCTCAAGGATAAGAGGTACTAGAGAGTCCCCTCAGCTATAAGTGTGTTAAAAATCCTTTATTCTAAATTCCATTAGCATTCTTAGGTCACTAAAAAGATCAGCTCATAGAAGCAAGATGAACTGTTGTTTTGTTATAGCTGATGTATCTATTTTAACCTGTATACACTATTTAACCTACTTGTTTTTATTAGAGCCTTATTGTGTTTTTGCTTCATTTTAATAGTGTTTCAGTTCACTATGTGCGTTGGTGAGCCAAAAAGTAATTTTCCACACTGGTGGACAACAAAGATTTGGTCTATTCTATTCATTACATGTGGATGCTGACAGAGCAGTGATTGGTCTAAGCTTCTGAGCAGATGGCTTTTGGTTTCTTCACCAACACATCCTGAACAGGTTATGCACTGATCTCCTGAGAATGACTGTCTGAAAAAGACACAAACAAGAGACAATGATTTTTGGAAAGACTTGCTTTAATGTGTCACTTACTGTCAAAGGGTTGAACAGAGAATTGTAAAAACTTACCTGTGTCAGTAGTTGATGCCATGGTTGCAGCCTGCTTGTAAAGAGGGTTGCACCATCTTCAGCTGCATCATGCTTTTATGGGTACTATAACATAGATGTCAATAGATGGTTACACAGAACTTTGTCAGTTGTTCAACATATGAATAATCTTCCATTCAGCTTAACTGGCTTTATGACAGCTTGTACAACAATGTATATTAAAAAAATAAAGATATTTTATACAAAATGTTTTCTTCAAAAACAAAGAACCGAACTCACAGTCAATTGGGTTTATAACATTAACATAGAAGATTCTAGGCTGTAAGTGACAAATGTTTGAAGCCAAATAACAATAGTGTCCATCCATCCATTTTCTTTACCCGCTTTTTCCATTTCAGGTCGTGGGGAGCCAGTGCCTATCTCCAGCAGTCACTGTGCGAGAGGCGGGGGACACCCTGGACAGGTCGCAAGTCC
>JAOXNZ010000091.1:27013369-27028096 GCA_028566095.1 Kryptolebias brasiliensis
ATGAGGTCTTCTGTTCAGGTCAGTTCCTTTTGAGGCTCTATCTCATCATCTCTCCATCTCAATTCTGCAGAACTTGTTGGACTGTTTGGGTCACTTTTCTAGTTTTCTGACATGCAGTCTCAGCTCTCACCAACACTGTTTCCTTCTACAGGAACACAAGGCAAAACTGTTACCGCCTGCCATCATGTATTATCATGTATCATCATGTATTAAAACATTAGTCTAACTGCCCTAACCTTCTCTAGTTGTTGAGCATTGAAGCCAGCAGAACCCTCTTTATAGAAGCTGCCATGTTGTATTGTTGGGACCAGAATCTGTGAACTAGTGATATGGGGCTTTACATCTCACTTACTGCCCCAAACACAATTATGTTGTCACGTGACCTTTCTGTTAGACATGAAATAACCAGTTACAGCTAAACCTATTGGAAAAACGAGTACTAGTACATACAGTAGCAAGACAAGAACTAAGTGAAACAAGAGACAACACTGTTTTTTATTTTTATTTTTTTACCAAGATCAAGTCCTGTTTGTTTAGAATTTGTACTTCTAAAGTAAACTACTAAAAACCTGTATTGGGACCATCCTGTGGGGACGCTGTAACAGCTCCAGCGTCAACTTCTGGAGTTAGTCATTTATTACATGTTTGAGCTATCTGCTCCTCTGACTTCATTTCTTGTGTCTCAGACTCTCAGTCTATAACAGTGGTGTCCAATCCTGTTCCTGGAGGGCCACCATCCTGCATGTTTTAGTTATTTTGGTGCTTTGACACACCTGATTGACTTAATAATTAACAGGGTTCTGCAGAACTTGGAGACCTCCTGAAAAGCAGGAAAACAACTAAAACAAGCAGTATATTGGCCCTCCATGACCAGGATTGGACACCACTGGTCTATGACATGTTTGCAGACTGAACACGAGGATGGGTAGCACAAAATAATGATTAATTAATTATTATAAATTATTGATTACTATGTGTAAGTGTCATTAAAATCCGTCCAGTACTTCATGATATTTTGCTAATGGTACAGACAAACAAACACACAGACATGACCAAAAACATTATCTCTCTGCCTTAATCTTCTGTGGCAGGTTATAAATCATTGTTTGTGGTTAGTTTTGACTGTTGAAATACCAACATTTTATCAAAACCTAAATGTGGTTTAAAGTGATGATGGAAATTTAAATTTTCTGGTATTAGACAATTTAATGTTTAATCAAATTATCAATGTTCTGGGCAGAATTATGGGGACCCATGAATGTTTCAGTCTTTTTCCTTCTGGGATATTAATAAGAAAATAATCAGTCAGCAAATGAAGCTTGTTACTAGCTGGCCGAGCTGGAAGTCTCGCTTTGTCACACATCCCCTGGTCTGAATTATTATTATGAGGCTCTGCCTAAATGCAGCTGGGTTTGCTTCAGTGTTTTTATTTGTATCAGTAATGTTTACATGTGAGTGATGTCATTACAAATGAGTAATTAATTTCAAAGTAGAGCCAGATACATACCCTATCACTGTTGAATCATCTCATGCACCTTTGTTTCTCCACACTCACTGTTGTTGACTGAAAAACTGTAATAAGTATGTATCATGCTTTAAATCAGTCATAGTATTAGATGAAAAAACAAGATGACTATATTTTACCATGATAGTGGCACACGGATGATGTTTAACTCCAGTGTGATTTAGGGTTGCAAATTTTGAGAAATTGAAATGAGGAACACTGACCAGGCAGGGTGGCACAGGACAGAACTACAAAGTAAAACATGTAGTAAAATGGGGGTTGGGGGAGCACTCTGTGATTAAAAAATAAACAAAATAGTGTACAAGTAGTGCAAAAAAAAAATTGTAAAATGATAGATAAAAGTAATAAAAGCAGTTAAACAGTTCTTGTGAGCTAAAAAGGTAAAAATACAGTTTGGGTGAAAATATTGGAGTGGGAGTAAGGTGCTGAAGTGCTATAGGACATTTTGATACAAGTAAATTCTAATTAAAAAGTTAAATGACCAGATCTATTTACAAGGTAACAGATTGTGTGTTATTTATAGTTATGTGTGTGTTCAGTATTTGGATGGCCTGTGGGTGGAAACTATTTTTTAGTCTCTCAGTTTTGGCCAGGTGACTGCTGATGTGTGTGCCTGACTGCAGCAGATGTAACAGTCTGTTGTTTGGGTGGGACCTGTCCTTTATATAATGTCTTGGGCTCTCAACCTCCCCTCAATCTGCAAATGTTTTGCAGATGTTCAGGGACAGGTTGATAGTCTGGCACCACTGTGTTATATTTTCCACCTGGTTCAGATAAGTCTATTTGTTGTTATCAGTGATCGGTCGAATGACGTCATCTACAAACTTGATGATGGAGGTGGAGCTATCAGAGGACTGGCAGTCATGGATGTAGATGTTGTAAAGGATGGGACTCAGGATACAGCTTTGTGGGGCACCTGTGCTGATGGTAAGATACTTGGAAGTTATTTTCCCCACCCAAACCACATGGCTCTGGTTGGTGAGGAAGTTTAGGATCCAGTTGCCCAATGTGCTGTTAAGACCCAATGCCTTCATCTTCATAGACAGGGTGAGGGGGATTATGGTATTGAATCCTGAGCTGAAGTCAATAAACAGCATTATCACATAGTTCCCACTCTTTTCATCCAGGTAGGTTAGGGTGGTGTTTAGGAGGTTGAAGATGGTGTTGTCACGGCTCCAGCTGGCTCTATAGGCAAACTGTAGTGGGTCAAATGTATCTCAGGAATGAACAGATGACTCTTTTCACGAGTCTCTCAAAGCCTTTCATCACCAAAGATACCAGGGCCACTGGGTGATAACCACTGAGGCACTGTGGGTGGTTATTTTTGGGGAGAGGGAGAACATACAACAGGCAGCAGTGGAGCAGGTATTGTGATTGGTGAACATGCTCAGGAGAGGTGGGATGACAAGTCACATGGTACAAACGTAGACCGTACGTCACTACGTACAGCTGTGTTTAGTGACGTATGCCACACTGACTGGCAGTACCATGTGACAAACTGTTCAAAAGACTAGCTCTTTTGAATGGTTTTTTGAAAGTAACAGCTCTGCAAGATCTGGATCGCTTCAAGGAGCCATAAATCCCATCTCTACATTTAGCTAATGTTCTGCTTCTTTTAGTTTTGTACAACTCAGTTTCAGCTTTTTCAGCAAATTTCAGCAGTCAATTAGCACTCAGCATTCACACTGTATTTTAGCAGACAATACAATTACTGTAGTTTGTGTGTGAAGTCATTTTTAACAAAACAATTTACTAGACAAATAGCATCCATCCTTCCATCCATCTTCTACCACCTATCTGTGGTTGAGTCGTGGAGGCAACAGGTCCAGGAGAGAAACCCAGACATGCCTCTCCCCAGTGACACTCTCCAGCTTGTACTGATGAATCCTTCTAGATCTGAGGTTCGACAATCAGTCTGAGCCTCCCTTCCAACACCCTAGAGTAAACTTTCCCAGGGAGGCTGAGAAGTGTGATCCCCCGGTATTTGGAACGCACTCTCCAGTCCCCCTTTTTGAAAATGGGAACCACCACCCTGGTCTGCCACTCCTCAATGTCCGGGTTCTCCATGCAACACTGAGGAGACGTGTCAACCATGAGAGCCCCACAACGTCCAGAGCCTTCAACAACTCAGCGCAAATCTTCTCCACCCCTGGCATCCTGCCACCGTCAAGCTTTTTGACTACCTCGGTGACCCCTGCCATGGTAATGCACTCATCTTGTCCAAAGTGCCCAGACTCTGCCTCTTCAGAGGTGAACATGGTGGCCGGATTAAGGAAATCCTCAAAGTGCTTCTTCCACAACTCAACAAGATCCCCAGTCCAAGTCAGCGGTTCCCCACTCAGACATAGCATGACAAAAAGCAGTTTAAACAATATACTTCTTAGTAACTTCCATTAACCAAAGCATGTTTCTGTGATCAACATCTTTTCCTGCAGAAAAAAAAAAAAAAAAAACATGATTCTTCAGCACCTATTAGAAAAAAATCACTGTTTCACCTATTTCAGTGATCATCCGTAGACATATTTGAACTGGCTCTAAAAAAATAAGGATCAAAATGCTTTTCTTATCAACTTAATAAGGAATGCATATTTTTATGTTCAAGCATGTGTCAGCTCTTTATTTTAAGATACATTTGCCAACCCTAGTGTTGAATACATTTTAATAAGACTCCAGAGACAACACATCATTTTGTTTTGTCCCGCTCCTCTTCTCCTACATGTTGCTTCAAGCTGTCATTCAGTTGTATACAGAAACGCAGGGGGTAATCTTATTATTTTATGCTCATTAAAAATGATGTTGTCAGTTGGTTGTACATTTTATTTGGCAGATAACCTATTATTACTTTTTACACCAGCACAACCATGTGCTGGAGTGAAATCGTTTTGGTTCAGTCAGCTATGACTCATCTGCTGGAGATGTTTGCAACAGGCTACAAGAGTTAGTTTTTTAGCCATTGAAATATATTGAGACGGCGGCAGGCTTGCTATAGATAGCAAATAATATTTACTAACATCAACTGTAAGGATCTCAATGTTACTTTACAAAGAGCAGAAGCACAAAGAGGTAAAAAAGGTACAATTACTTCAAAATTTCCAATATAAATAAAACAGCCTATTGACTCTAATGTTTTAGCTGATACTATAAAATAAATTAAAATTTTTCTTATTACTTGTGAATAAATTAAAATTCCAGCCTTGATCTTAAAGTTCATAATAAATAAAATCTTATAAATAAAAAGCTGGTCACATATTGGTTTAAAATCTGTTCTGAGTATAGGAAAAAGCTGACTGATTTTAAATAAAGACTCAACATGTTTACTTTTGTTCTATCAAGCTCATTATTCATATTGGTGTAATAAAATAACTATATATTTTTTGTGTTATTATAGAATTAAACCTATACAATAATCATGATTAGACAATATGTGATGTTAAATAGGCACCAAAAGTGATTGTATTTGCATTTTTGTTATTAAATAAAAATTAAAAAACTTAAAGTTTTGTTATAATACAGTGACGCTGTAGTAAATTTGCTTAAGGTTATCATACCACCAGATTCTCATACTGGCCCATGCATAGTTGTCACAGATCACATCTCAAGCTTTAACCTGGTAAAGCAGTCCACAACTAATTCTGAAAGCTTTACATTATGAAACTGGCTGGAGTTCACATACTTCTGTCATAAACATCTTCCCATAAAGTCCTTGAAAGGTTATAAAGTGTAAACATTGTGTTACAATAAAGAGAAAAAAAGGAAACAGTAACATTCATGTGTTTCCTGTTGCTGATAAAGAAAATGTTTCTTGTGAGGCTAGTGGTCACTGTCAGTTAGTGACCCTAGTTGCTGTTGAAACCTCAATGAAACTGAGATAAGAAACATTTCACCTCTACAAAGTACTGACCAGAGTTGGGGGCATCTAAACCATCTCAGTACAGGAGAGGTAAGGATTGATGGGTAACAGTTGAGGGCCAAAATTACTTCCACAAAATGATGTGAGGAGAAAGAAAGTAACAGGCTATTCAAGCTGTTTGCAGTCTACAGAGAGGAAGGGGGAGATTAAGATTTCTCAAAGAGGATATTGTTAATGTATCAGGCTGTTAAAGGTTTATACCCCACACACACACACAGCAGGAAATTATCCCACAACGTAAATCCTGCTCAACAGCAATGTTTGGAGAAAAAGAAAAACATGTTCTAAAAGGATTTGTAACTAGGTGGGAGAAAGAGAATGTTTTTAGCATCAGAAGACATTTTGGCAAAGCAAGCACATGGTAAAAAGGAAATAGATGTGTAAATACATTATCTGTAAAATCTAGATTAAAGTGGCAGCTACATAAAATCAAATGCCTTCACTTAATTTTCTCTTCCTCTAGTTGACTGTCCTGTAGTAACACTTTAGTTACATCAAAACAAGCTTCAAACTTAATTTTATCTCAGTATCTGTAAAGTCTACAGAGGTATAGCCTTTTTTGTGTAGGCTATGGTTGATTAGTTGTGGCAGCCATCTTAAAATTTGGTTGACTCCAAAAGGTATTTACTTGTAGATGTACAGCCAATAATTTCTTTCTGAGAGTTTTATAGAAACCTGTTTAGTGGTTTATGAGATATTTTGCAAACACACAAAAGATGTTGACTCCAACAGTTATTAAAAATGTGTGAAGCAAAAATGTCACACAATGTGTTGTGCTCAAAATATGTGTTGGGGATGAAGAGGAGCTACTACCACACAAAATTGAAAGAAACTGACTGAGTTTCTTATCCCAGCCACTTCACACTCGGGTGTAAACCTCCCTAGCAAGAGCTGGAGGTCATAGTTGGATGAAGCTAAGAGGACCACATCATCTGTAAAAAAAATAGAAAGTTTAGATCCTCCTATCATCACACCCAATACCCTCCACCCCTCAGCTGCACCTAGATATTCTGTTTATAAAAGTTATGAACCAATGACAAAGGGCAGCCCTGGTAAAGTCCAACCCTCACCGAGAACAGGTCAGACTCACTGCCAGTTACACAAACCAAACTTGTGCTTTTTTGATACAGGGACTTAACCCTTAGTAAGGGACCATCAACCCCATATTTCTGGAGCAGCCCCCACAAAATGTCCCTGGGGACATGGTCATAAGCCTTCTCTAAATCCTCAAAACACATGTGAGTGAAGGAGATAAGAGTCCGGCAAACCATAGCAACCATCAACGTATGTAATATATACAATTACAGAATAACTGAAAAGTACATGGTACATGTTATTTCAAGTTGTATTAAGTGGCAACCACAACCCAGTGAAGAATGTATCTGAAACAACACCTGAATAAACACCTATGTGTGTGTGTGTGTGGTTGTGAGCATGCTTGTGTATATAAGGTTTCTCCATAAGAATGTTCAATAGCAGGTGTGGGGTCCCACAGATCCGCCCCCCAGGACCAGAAGCGGCAGCCAGGCAGGCCCGTGCTTTGGCACAGAGACTCGAACCCCAAGGGCACACCACCCTCCAGCAGAGGCCCGACAGAGCCAGGGCGCCCAGGCCCCGCCAGCAGTCACCAGGGTGAGCCAGCACATACCGAGCACCCGGCCCCAGACACTGAGAGCCACCAACGCACCGGCAGGCAGAGGCACCAGCCACCAGCAGGAGTGTGAAGGGGGAAGTAGGCCCCACATTGGTGGAGGACCCAAGATGATCTGGGAGAGGGTGCAGCCCAAGACCCAACCTGACAGATAAAGAGGCACACATAGACACAATCACACGTTCCCACCCTCATGCGTACACACAGACATTCACACCCATTCACCCAACAAAAACACACAAAAATAGACACCATACACCCACTCGTATTCCCCATACACACTCTATGTTCCCAGGTCCAGGTAACGCTTCCCCATAGGGGACCTATGGGGAACCTAGTAGTTGGTTCCCTTCATTTCTGGGTGGAAAAAGAGCAGACCGCTCAAACCTTTGCAGTAGCAGAGCAGCACATCAATCTGGACAATGGCCGGGCACTGCCCAAACAACCCAGGAACAGACGCCAGCCCCGACCCCATAAGGAGACGGGGCCAAGAAAGTCCACACAGTCCAAATAAGCCAGCTAACTAGAGCAGCCCCAGAACAAAATAGTCCAAACCCCCCAGCAAGCTCCAGTCCCACCCCCATGGACCTCCCAACCCTCACAAGCCCCGACATGAGCTCCCCTACAGGGCCACCCCCAACCAGCAAACAAACACCGAACACAGACTCCACAAATCTCCCATCCACAGGGTGGCCAGCCCCCAAAGAGCCGATGAGAACACACTCACACAGCACAAGCCCCGCACACAGCCCCCACCCCAAACACCCCCCGCGGCATCCCGCCTCCTCACCACACAGTGCGCCGCAGCAGCAAGGCAATGTCCCCGCGTGACACTACCCCTGTCCCCGCATGCAGACGCTACTGAGCCACACAACCACACCAGACCCCCAACCCAGCACCAGGACAGTACCAACCCACCTGCCAAGCTGCCACCGGCAGGCGGCCCACATCCAGGGCCGACAACCCCCACCATGCCCCCACAACCATACAAACAAATCCACATCACTGCAACTCCAACATCAGCCCAGGGACAACCATCATCAAGCCCAGCCCCATCGCCACCACCCAACCAACTGAACATCAGCAGCTCCACATACAAAAAGGGACACCTCCCCCACAACACACACTACGACCCCCCTGCAGCACCCCCCACCCAGCAGGGCTGACACCTCCCCAACGCGGCGGTGAATGGAGCAGGCAAACACGGAGCCCGACCAGCTGCCCGACCAACACCAGCAACCCCAGCCTGTCCACCCACGAAGTACCACCTGCGCCCACGCCAGCCAGGCACCCACACCTGAGCCGACCCACTGCCCCAGACTAAGCACAATCTGCCAGTCCTCTTTCCTAAAAATGGGCATTACCACCCCAGACTGCCATACCATTGGTACTTCCCCCAATGATCAAGCCATGTTACAAAAATGTGTCAATCAAGACAGTCCTACAACATCCACAGCCTTACCCAGGATAGTTCTCATCCTTTTCAGGGCCCTTCTGCCATGGAGATGTTTGACCACCTCTGTGACATCTGCCCTCATGACTAGCCAAACCATCTCCATGTTGGTGGGGTTGAGGAGGTCCTTAAAGTATTCCTTCCACCGCCCAACTATATCCCCAGTTGATGTTAGCAGCTCCACTTAAATAGTGTGAGCAAATTACTGCCTTTTCCCCCATGGGGCACTGGATAATCTGCCAGAACCTCTTTGAAGCAGCTCCGTAGTCCTCCACCATGACCTCACCAAACTTCAATTCCTGAGTATTTGCTTCAGCAACTGCTGATGCTGCATGCCTCTTGGCCTATCAGTACCCATATATTGCCAGAGACCCACAGCATAGCCATGCCCTGCAAACCTCTTTCTTCAGCTTGACGGCTCCCCCAGCCTCTGGTGTCCACCAGTTGACCCAGGGGTTACTGCTACAACTGGCCCAGCGACCTTGCAGCTGCAGCTTGATACAGCTGCATTGACAAAAACCAAGCAGAACAAGGCCTAATCTGACTCAATGTCACCCTCTGCCTTTGGGACATGGTCAAAGCTCTGCTGGAGGTGAGAGTTTAAGACCAACCTGGCTGGTTCGGACAAGGCCAGGCCGGGCCCCATGGACAAAGGCCCATCCACAAAGTGCTTGCACACAGGCCCCAACTCCAGGCCTGGCTGCAGGGTGCAACCCGGGTAACCCTCCATTCCAGGTACACAGACTCTTTGATTTAATTTCCATTAAGGGCCTTCTGTACCGCTTTTTGTCTCACCCTTTACCTAGAACCAATTTTCTATGGGAGACCCTACCAGAGGCATAATGCTCCTGACAACATAGCTCCTAGGATCATTAGGGCATGCAAAGTCCTGCACCATGATGAGGTGACAGTCCAGGATTGCCAAAGTTTTAAGCATGAATGTCACGCAATGTGTTGCGCTCAAAGTATGTGTTGGGGATGATGCTCAGCTACTACAACACCAATGATCATCCACTGATTACTGTCTGAGTTTCATTAACATCTGTTCAGAGGTTTATGAGATGTTTTGCTAACCATACAGACAAATCAACACAGGCAAAAAACAATATGGGTCTGCCTTCACCTTCAGGCAATAGAAAGATATTGAGTTGAAGTTTGAAACAAAAATTCATCTTACATTGTTTTTCAGATTGACATTATTTTGATGTATGCAAACTTTGCAAGTAAATTATGTCAGGTTTTTTCAAATGTCAGCTGGCTTGTTTATGTTAGTGCTGAGCAAATATTTCAGAGAGCTGAGAAAATCTATAGTTTATTTGCTAAAAGTCACAAAGATATGAGCTTGTATCAGCTGTTTCACTAAAACATGAAACCTCTTCAACAGTGTGTTAGGTCTAGGTGGTGGTATGTCATGTAATTAAATGTCTTGCTACCATCATGGAAACAATGCAAAAAGAAAGTTATTTATTGGCTGGTCACAAATTCTCAGGTCGTGGTGGATTCTGGACATCTGTAAAGTGATCCCCAAGCTGATAACAACTGTATGAAACTATCACTCCAGGGTAAAAGAGTTGCTCTTTAAAAACATTCATATTCTTCACTTGATGTACTGTTCAATCTTGCACTAGTGACAAATATCACAAATATTACATCATTACTTTTTTCCAGTTTATCCACCATTTTGTGTTTTAAATCAGGATTTTTTTTTTTTAACCTCCTGAGACCCTGCATCCTCATATGAGGACAGCAAACAAAAGCTTGGGTCTATGGAGGTTAAATTGAATAATAAAAAATTATATACTGTAGATTTTGTGCTGGAAATTGTCTGAATTAGTGAATAGGTTAATAAACCTTTTTCACACTTCCATATTTCTTCACTGGAAGTCGACTAAGATGAGTAACAAAACCTTCAGCGAGCGAAGCTGCAGGTTATACAAATCGCTAAAACGGCACATTTATCATTTGAAGTATACCTCAGTAATTGTGTTAAAAACAAAAACATTCACTTCTTTTTTTTCCACTCATTTCTGACAGACGAAGAACTAAAAATATAAATAAACTCAGGTAATATGATGAGAAGAAGAAAAAATAATACAAGTGAAAGCAGGTTGTAGTTCAGCTGGAAGCCACACTTCATGTTGGTGTAAGGGATTATCAAGCATGAACCCCAACCATATTTGAGATTGGAGCTGTTTTAAGATGGCAGCGATCCACTGTAATCAACCCCCACTGCTTTCTGTGTATTAAAATAAATCTATAAATACAGTCAGAATTAAACTTGATTTCTCCAGACTGGATTCAGTACATTTTGTGTGTAATGAAATGCACACATTTATTGCATTGTTATTAAGTTATTTATCTCACATCCCTACAGTGTAGTCCTACCTGTGGGAGAGTTTTTCAGTCAATTGAAATAAGACAGAAAACAACCCCCACCCCCCCCCCGCAAAAAAGGGAGCGCATTTATGAAAGGATGAATAAACATCTTTTAGTCCATTTTTCACAAATGTAAGTGGAGCTTCTGTCACATTTGCAGGTTACATTGTGGGGATGAAAAATTATTATTTTAATAATTTTTATTTTAATAATAAACTCAATTCAGTGCATTGCATCATAAAATATAAAACTCAGAGGTAAGCCTTTAAATGAAAATATATTGAATCCACTCTGGAGAAATTGAGTTTAGTTTGGACTGGTGTTGTGCTAAGTTGTGTTTCCCACCATCAGACTGTTTCCCCTGATAAAATGTATAAATCTTGACACAGAATTATAAAAATCTATAAAAAAGAATAATGCTTTGTGAGATAGGAGTCAGTTGCCTGTATTTGACAAATATGTGCTCTTATTCTCTTACTAAACTCGCGAGAAAAAATATTTTATCGTAATAACCATGCATTAGCTTTTCCCTCCTACAAAGGACAAAAAAAAAGATCAAGATCTTTTGTTTTAGCATTTTTTTAAAAATAGCATCACTTAGAAAAGATTATAGGAAACAAAGTAAAGCTGGTGAGGAAACAGATCTTATTTGGGAAACACAACTTGACACAAGACCGGGTCAACGGGCCAACAGCTTATCTGAGAGGGGGCAAGACAAAGTGGATTCCTACCATCTTAAAACAACTTCAATCTCAAAAATGTCACAGCGGTTCATGTGAAGGCTATTTTATAAACTTTTACACCTCAGTTTCATATTATATGTTTATTCCAGCTGAAATATTATGATATTCCTGCAGGAAGTGCTCCAGGCTGCAGTAACAACAGCTAGATTTAGCTGCTATTAGTGCTAACAAATAACCATCAAATTCTATGTTAAACTGAAACTGATGGTGGTGTTCACAAAATAAAATATCATTTACATAAGCTGCTGTGAAATCTTTGGGATTGAAGTTATTATTAAAGTTGAATTTCAAAGACTAAACATGAAGGACACATCTAAATCAACATAAAGTCTTTTCAGGCGTGTTGTCAGCAAAAGTGACTTTGTTTTAAACTTTATTCTGTCTGTTGTCCTCATATCCCCCCCTCACTCCCACATTCCATACTCCATTAGGGTCAGTTCGGCCGAGCATGTCCTCCCTCTCTGCTACGCTCATGTCCCTCCTCTTCTCCCTCTGTCTGCATGGTTAAGCTTGTTCTTTTGCCTCCCTCTCTTCAGGCAGACACCTGGCCAGGCTGAGGCGATCGATGCCACGCGTGGCCCTGCAGAAGAAGCCTGTCAGCTGCTACTCCGATCTATGCTGCTCTGAACAACCGCGGCCCCATCAGTCAAACCCATCACACAAATACAAGGTACAATACACAACACACACACAGAAAGGCAGAGTAAACACAGACTGGAGAAGAAAACTAAAGCCTATTTAGTGATGAACCAGTTAAATATTGCTGCTGCTAAGATGTTTACTTAATATAACAATAAAATATCCCTGAATTACAAAAGCAATGTGTTAAATTATCTCTAATTCTCTGTTTTATTGTTACACTCAAATTATTATAAAGACAAAAGCAGCATCAGACACTTGTACTGTTTCACACTACTCTGTAAAAATGACTCCCAGGAATGACATCATATGTTTAGGATTTCATCTTGAGATATTCTTTTTGTAGAGCAAATCTGTTCTGGCACACGTAGGCAGCCATCTTCTCTATATGGTATGCCTGAAATGCCATAACAGGACAAGAAAAAGAGCGCTCATATGTTTATTATTTTCAGCTGCTACCACACCAAAGTTTTGCTCAATATCTGTAAAACGTCTGAGTTATAGCTATTTTTGTGTTTGCTAAGATTACTTTGCTAGAGCAGTCATTTTGAACTGAGCTGAATCCTCAAGTTAATCAGTTGTAGATGTAAACACAAAGTTTACTTTCTGAAAATTTTAGTAAAATCTGCATCGTGGTTCATGAGATAAGAGTGTAAACAAAATATTATCACTCTGCTTCACCTTCAATGACAGGTGATAATAACACCCAACACAATTTACTCCATGATTGAGTCAGTTAATAAAACTAACTAGTAAAACCTCAAAGATTAAATTTAGATCTCAATCAAACTATTCATTAGAAGCTTCAACTAGTGACCCTTTTCACAAAAACATGTAAATGACAGGTTAATTCACTTCTGCTGTAGCTGTTAGGAGGAGCTGAAGTGTTTTCAACACTTAAAACCAGTCCAATCTCAAAAAGGTCACAGCAAGTTATGCAAACTCTGATTTGTAAATCTTTGTATAACCATCGGTTTTACATTTTACAGATTTTAACACCAAATTTGATGGTAAAAATAGCAGCAGCAGCTAGCTGAAGTAACTCTGTTGTAGCTTGAGGCTCTTCATGCAGGAATATCATAATCTAGCTAAACTACAATAATTCTACAAGATTACCTTTTACAAAATATGCATACACAGTACAATGGTGGATTTATTTTTGTACACACAAATCCTTGTATAAAAATAAGCAGAAAGTAGCAAATGTATGCATAACTTGAAAGGCACAGATACTACACATGCCTACATACAGCTCACATAGACAGGCACACAAAAGCAGAAAAACAAAAAACATAAAACATCAAAAGATACATAGACAAAATATTAACAAAGCTCTTTGAGATAAATAGTAAATAAATGTTTTTTTTTTAAGTTTAGTTTCTGCAACCAGTGGTCTAAACAGAGGACTTCCTTAATACTAGCTGTAAACTTGGTTTTTGGTTTCCTTATTCCAGGACTTTCCATTTCCTACTCCACAGCCCCTGATTTAATTATATGTAAATTAATTTGATTAACCGCTTCCTATTTGAGGTGTCATCCCATATTATTAATAAATTATTTTGTTAAAGAAAAATTTCATGGCATCAGATGGCAGTGAAAACGATCATAGTTCATAACCAAAGCAGATACAGTTTGACATTTTTGCTGCCACACTGCAAAGTGGTTATATTTGATCGTCCTTAACTTTATACATTTTTTGTTACATTCCCCTGCTGCGACCAGAGCAAATGTAAATGAACTGAGCCATAGTGTTACACACAGGTGTTGTTTCTATGTCTATGCTGACTGTACTGTTGCTTTTTACTTTCAGGAACAAAAGCATTCTTTTTCATCCATCCATCTTCTACCCCCATCCGTGGTCAGGTTGTGGAGGCAACAGGTCCAGGAGAGAAACCCAGACATCTCTTTTCCCAGCAACACCCTCCAGCTCTCCTTGGGCATTCCCAGGCCAAAGAGGATACATAATTCTTTCAGCGAGTTCTGGGTCTGCCCTGAGGTCTTTTCACAGTGGGACATGCCCAAAAAACCTCCAAAGGGAGGCGTCCAGGAGGCATCCTAATCAGACATCTTTTTTAACAATTTAAAATTATAAGTCTACATAAACTGTGTTCTTTGGGTCACAAGTTCTAAAATAAAGATGTTGTTGAGTAAAGAGACACCAGATGTAGCAAGTAAGAAAAAAACAAACAAAAAAAATGTGTTGAAAAGGTTAATAGTGTCTAGGTTTTTAGGCTTTATAGTAGAGTTAGCTAATTTTGTGCTGAAGATCCAACATAGCTATTACCAGCGGTGCTGGATTCATTTTTGAGGTGGGGGGGCGTTGGGGTGTTTCGTCACCTTGCGCTCTCTGTTCGTGCGCACCTTGAATGTCAGGCGCACATGTTCAGTTTTGCCACACGGTGATGTCAGTGGGTACTTTCACAGCCATCA
>JAOXNZ010000091.1:27098823-27120909 GCA_028566095.1 Kryptolebias brasiliensis
GAATCAAGACTGAATCTGAATCTAGCATTAGAGTAGGCGACCACATTGTTGTAACAGCAACCTGTTTGTATGACCTTTAATTATCAGGACTTTTTTGTGAATCGGTGCGTGAAGGTAGTAAAAGGTTTTTTGTTGTTAAGTAGCACGGTGGGAGAACCTGGTTTCATATAAAATCATGAAAAGAAAATGCACATCTGTTGTCTTTGTCTGTTTTTGATGACAGTGTGAATGGTCAGTTTGTGATGACAAATTTGTGATGACCAATGCTACAACATTTTGAACAAACTGATGTGTCAAAACTTGTATATTTTTTTCTTGCCTTGTTTTAAAAAATTTTAAGGTTATTCTTTTGTGTCTTAATACAGAAAATATTTCACAAGGAAAAGCCAGATTACAGTATGTAGTACAATCTGCCGACATTTTACTTCTTTATTTTTTATATCATTGGTTGGAAAAAGGCATAACCCTTTTGTGTTTTGAGATTTAACATTAATCCTCCTTTTTATCTATTTTTTGTTTGTTTGTTTGCTGTGCAGCATTTTGGTACACAGCTAAATTGTTATATTAAATAATTAATGTTGATAAGATGTAACTGAAGTTATTTTAAACTGCAGTTCTGACTGTTTTGCATCAAAAATGACCACTTGCATGCAAAAAATGTAATTGTTTAAGATATTAAGGTTTACTTGCAAAATACAATCTAACAATTTCCTTACATGACACACTGACCATCTGCCATAGACTCAGCTAAGTTGAAAGCTCTAACAAAGCAGTATATTGCTAACAGTAGCTGAAGTTGCCACCTTTCTGTGACTGTTTGACCACTGCTGTCAACAAGCAGAGATGAGAGGGGAAGGTTACAACCCCGTTGTAGGGTGAAAGTTTACATTGCACTGCCACTGTGTAGACAGACATATCGCCACACTACCAAATGACTTGTCTCAGGGAAAAAAAAGGCAGAAAAATGGGGGGAGACGGGATGTTAGCTGGGACGAATGGGAGGTGTAAGTCATGGCCTCTTCTCAGCAGCCTTACTATATTAATGAGGACCCCTCTAAGACCTCTATTAAACTGTGCAAAGCTCATCTGGAGGAGCAGGCACATCTTTTACGCTAACGCCACTGTGTTAAGCACACAGGGGCCCAGCAGAGAGGCAGGCAGGGGGTTAATGGGGCTTGATGCACTGCAGGGGGGTGAGATGAAGATGGTAAGGGTGATGGAGGGAGATGAGGGGCATAGATGGTATGTAAGATCTCAGCAACACTCATCTTACCCAACAGTTGTGTGCACACTGATGTAGAGAAGCAGGCAGAGGAAGCTTGATCCAAAATACAACCCTGATTCCCAAAGAACTGTGTAAAACTTAAATAAAAACAGAATGCAAAGATTTCCAATTCTTATTAATCCATATTTTATAAACAGTGGAACACAGTAAGCATATCAAATGTTTCTAGATTTTTTGGGAAAAAAACAAGGTAATTTTGAAACTAATGCCAGCAACACCTCAAAAAGACATGACAAGGCAACAAAGGCCTGTAAAAGTAAGTAGTAAAAATAAGAAACAGTTGGAGGTGCATTTTGCAATGAAATAGGGTAATTGACAATGTTGGTGAAGATTCTCAGTCATCCAGGAAAATGGTAAATTCAAAAAAAGGTTAAAAACAAAAACAACTGGACTTCTGTAGCTGAAGATGTTTCACTTCTCATCAGAGGAGCTTTCTCAATTCAAAAAGCAGAGAGTGTGGAGTTCAAGCTTTTAAAGCTCAGATTTTCTGTGAGCTAGATACACGTGCAGATTGCCTTCACTGTCCTAACAATAGAGGCTCATTGGAGTCTTTGTTAGCCTGACTCACAAATAGGCCACTTTGGTCACATGAGCGCAGGTGTTGATTGGAGTGAAACTGACTGGCTATCAGACCTAATGCTCCATTATAGGTTTTTGAAAGCTGAAATCTGAGACCTCCTCCTTTGTTTTAACAGAGGAGGAGTGTAGAGCTCAAACTCTACACTCTCTGCTTTTTGAATCGAGAAAGCTCCTCAGATGAGAAGAGAAACGTCTTCATCTACAGAGTAGAAGTCCCATTGTTTGTGTTTTTAACCTTTTTTGGATTTATTTGAAAACAAGTCAGTAAGAAGAGCGTATAAAATGAGCATTTAAGAGAGGCTGTCTCTCAAAGAAAAGATGGGCACTGCATTAAAAACAGGTCTGATTTTGTTCTGGACATTGTATGGGTTTAGGAACACTTCCTCAAATTATTGTCTTTAAACACAGTTTGGTGTGTCATCCACAAATGCAGGTTAAAGCTCTAGTTGCCATATGTCTGCCTTGTTTGTCTCTATGTGGCCCTGTGATGGACGTGTGACCTGTCGAATACCCTTCCTCTCTCACAATGACTGCTGGAGGTAGGCACCAGCTCCCCTTTGACTCTGAACAAAAAAGCAGGTAAAGACAATGGATGGATGTAAACACAGTATGCCATGACAACCACAAATGCTGATTAAAGTTATATTATACAAAGAAGAAACCATATGTGAACATCATCCAGAAACACTGCATCTTCTCTCAGCCAAAGCTCATTTAAAATGGCCTGAGGCAAAGTGGAAAACTGTTCTCCATCCATTCATGCATCCATCCATCCATCCATCCTCTAGTACTTGTTCGTGGTCGGGTTACAGAGGGAACAGGTCCAGAAAGGAAACCCAGACATTCCTTCTTTCAGTGACACTCTCCAGCTCCTCCTGGAGGAGCCCAAGGCATTCACAGGCGGAGAGGATACATGATCCCTCCAGCAAGTTCTGGGTCTGCTACAGGGTCTCCTACCAGATGGATGTGCCTTGAAACCTCTAAAAGGAGGCGTTCAGGAGGCATCCTAATCAAATGCCTGAACCATCTCCATTGACTCTACTCTGAGCTCCCCCAACTTGACAGAGCTCTTCACCCTATCTCTTAGGCTGAGCCTGGACACCTTACAAAGAAAAGCTTTTTCAGCCTCTTGTGTATGGGATCTCTTTAGTTTTGGCATGATCCATACCTCATGACCATATATGTTGGTTGGACTGTAGACAGACCAATAAATCGAGAGCTTTGACTTTCTACTCAACCATTTTTTTACTGCGACAGACTGAAACATATAACTCACCACCCAGTGGTGATAAGTTGACAGCTCTGCCCTTCTCCTCACTCCAGTGTCCAAAAACATAGGGCTGTTGGTCTGATGATACAATTACAAAATCAATCATCGACTTTTGGCCTAAGGTGTCCTAGTATCAAGTACACTTATGGACCACCCTATGCTTGAACATGGTGTTTGTTATGGACAGCACATGCCTAGCACAGAAGTCCAATAACAGAACACTAAGAACGCTAAGGTTCAAATCAGGGAGGCCAATCCTTCCAACCACTCCCTTCCATGTCATTGTCCACATGGGCATTGAAGTCACCCAGGGGAACAACAGAATCCCCAGATAGCATCCCCTCTAGGACACCATTCAAAGACTCCAAGAAGGCTGGATAATCTGATGCTGTTTGGAGCATTAGCACAAACAACAGTCAGAACCTTCCCTCCTGCAGCTCAAAGACACAGGGAGGCAACCCTCTCATTCAACGAGGAAAACTCCAACACCAATGCTCTCAACCGTGAACTTGTGAGTATCCCCACACCCACCTGACGTCTCTTTTCTTGGGTAACTCAATAAGTCCAGTCTCTCTTCAGGAGTTGGGTTTCAGAGCCCATGATGTGTGTAGAGAATAGAACAGGCTCCTTACCTGCCAGTGAGGTAACATTACATTTTCCTAGAGCTAGTTTATGTTGGCATGCCCAGGGTCCCTCCCTCAATTGCTGCTCATACAGCACCCAACCTCAATGGTCCTCCTCACAGCAGGTGGCCTCCTGTCTCTTATTCAGGCTTGGTCTGGATGAGCCCCAGGAGTGAAGACTTGACAAGAAACACCCCACACACCTCGTCCCCTAGCCCAGGCCTTGCTCTAGGGTGTTCCATTTTCCCTCTTCTGGGCAAGACTTTCTAATGGTTCTGATGTTTGTCTATTGTTCTATTCTCAGATATTCTTTTTGGAAACCACAGATGCCACATCCTCTGTATGAAAGAGGAGAGGAACCATCCAGTCTGTTAGTGCAAAGGTCAAGAGCTTGCCTCTCTGATGGTATGAGGGTACATTTGTGCCTATGGTGTGGGCAATTTCCACATCTGGAAAGACACCATCAGTGCAGAAAAATAGGTAAAGGTTTTAGAAGAACATATGCTCCCATCCAGATGACATTGTTTTCAGGGAAAGCATTGCATATTTCAGCAAGACAATGCTAAACTGCATCCTGCATCCATTACAACAGCATTGTTTTATAGTAAAAAAGGCAGGTTGCTGAATTTACCTGCCTGCAGTACAAATCTCTCACCAATTAAAAACATTTGATGCATCATGAAGCAAACAAAAAAATCCAGCAAAGAAGGACCAGAACTGTTGAACAGCTAGAATCCTACATCAGACAAGAATGGAACAACATTTCCCTCTAAAATCTCCAGCAGCTGCTCTCTTCAGTTCCTAGACATTTAAAGACTGTTGTTAAAAGAAGAGGGGATGTTTCACAGTGGGAAACATGGCCCAGTCCTGTCTTTTGTTGAGCTGTGTTACTGTCCAAAAAAAAAATACAATTTCTTAGCTTTAACATGTTATATGTTTACTGTGTTCCATTGTGAATAAAATATGGGTTTATAAGATTTGCAAATTGTTGCATTATCTTTTTAATTTACGTTTTACACAACCTAACCAGTTTTTTCAGAATTGAAGTTGTAAATATTTGTAATCATTTCCTTGATGTTGTTGATGATAAACTGGTTATAAATGTTCCTTAAATCATTCCTTAAAGAAAAAACTCAAATCTAACATTTGCAATACTGTATTATCAGACAGATATACAGAGACACATGTTTCGTGATGTCATGTTTTTGAAGAAGATTATCAGTCAGCTTTCATTGCATGTTATCAGCATTTTTTTTCTTCTTTTTAGAAAAATAATAGAATTCATAAACACACCACAAATTACATGACTCTTCTGGTTTTGCTATCTTTCTTTTACTTTTTATATGAGAATTTATCAGATAAGGAGCCCCCTCAGCACACTCAAAAACACATCATTATAAAAGTTGTAAAGATAAAAAAGGCTGAATTAAAATTGAGATGGTTATTTACTTTAAATACTTGCCAGAAAAAAATCTGGGATGTTACAGAAAAAAAATCAGTCTGTTGCCATTTATCAATTTTGGCTTTTTCTCTTTCTAGGTGAATTCAGCTAAAATGGGGCACACGTTGATGGATGATTTTAAAACCATTTTACTTGGCACTGTATTAAATCCAATGATACTTTTGCAAAATGTCCTGCCTCTTTTTAGTAATTATGTGTTTAAAAATATAAGGGGGGCATGGTGGAAGTGGTTAGCACTGTCACCTCTTAGAAAGGAGGTCTGTGTGGAGTTTGTATGTTCTCCCAACACATGCATGGGTTTTCTCCGGGTACTCCATTGCCTTACACAGACCAAAACATGATGTTAGTAACTCTAAAAATTATCTCTAGGTGTGAGTGAAAGCAATAAATGGTCGTCTGTCTTGTTTGTCTCCATGGCCCGGTCCCAATACTCGCGCTTCCACCCTTGTTCCACCCTTCGCCCCCTTTGCATCCTACATCCACACATTGGCTTAGCCTGCATCCAGGAAGACTTCGGCGAAGTATTTACTCACAATTCGCTGCATGTGACATTTTGAATTTTTTTTAATATTATCTTTATTGATAATAAAAAGGGTTTTGAATCAAAAGGTGGAAATACGGCAGTGGTGACAGAGCAAGCTGTGTCTGTCATGACAAAAGCAGTTTTCAAATGTAAAGTATTGAAATAATTATTGTTTCACTCTACTGTACATGTGTGAATACTATCAAACTTTGTTCCGTATTCAACATATTTAAAATCATAAGTAACCAGCAAGAAGATAATTTCTAAGAAAAACTAGGAATAATAATAGCTAACCAGAGTGAAAGCAAGATTTGTGAGCTTCTTTCACTAAGCAGATGAAATTCAGCGACATATCTCAGGCACCCAGATTACACCACGCCCCTTTGGTTCCACAATCCAAGCTGTATGTTATGAAAGCACACACAGTCCTGTGATCTCGCCAGATCAACTTGTATGATGTGAATGACATATGAGCTGTAAAGGGGAGTTTGTGTGTTTATTACAACACTATTATCTAAAAGGGGCTAGTAATACAAGGTAAGTTTACAAGTTTGTGTTCACTGGGATCCAAACTGTCATTTTTTTGTTGCTAAATTGTAAATGTGTAACACCATGCAGAACTCATGAAAGAGCATGTTCATAAATCTGTGTACAATAATTACTATGGTGTTCAATAAAAAAAAAACAAAAAAAGATCTACATTTTCTCACTGAGCACATAGAACAACCATACAAATAGTTGAGCCCTGACTCATTGCTTGGGCCACATTCTAAACAATACTATGTCTATGATGAGATATCGAGCTGCAGCTTCACACTGCACTGTCATTTATGAGAGACCATCTTAAAGCTCTGCTTTCATTTCTTTTTATTTCACCAGAACTCTGAGATCCAAGGGGAAGTCATACTGTGTGGGGAAGAAGTTGGGATATTAGTGGGGGGGGGGGGTACACACGGAGTTAAAATTGCTTGTAAGTTGGAAAACAAATCTAAATTTTGCAGAAATTACATTATTTCCAGAATGATTCTGATGAATCAAATCAAGCAAACTTAAATCTGACAAACATCTAAAAAGCAGCTTTTGGAAAGAGACGAAGGAAATGAGGAGGGTTGGGGTGGGGGCATTTGCATCTGAATCCCAATACTATCTCCAAGTTAAATCAAATCACAACAGCAGGCTTTTTTTTATGAGCCAATCAATTTAGGGCTGTTGAAAATCTAGCAGCAGACATTGACAGAGTCATTTTCTGGCATATTAATGTTTACATCCAATCAGCAGGATGTGGGGGCGGCCTAATTAACTCAATCAGCTGGAGGAATGCACCAGTAAATGAGAGCCCACCTGGGGACCAAACACAATTGATCACTTCAACCAACTCTCCACTCAATTGTTTCTTGACAGCACTTCAAAGCACCTGAATTAGTAAGGGGGCATATGGTGTTTTATAAAACCTTTTTGTTTTCATTTTCATAACCATGTTAGATCCTGTTTGTGGTGTTCATGGCCAAGATCTCAAGGTGCAGTCGTAGACAGTAGGGTGCCTTTTATGGCAACCTCAGGATCTGTCTTTTGCTTTTTGCAGATAATGTGGTTTATGTGCTGATGTAGATGCAGTTTAAAGCCACATTCTCCAGTTTTGAATTGAGAAAGTTCCTTGAATGTGATGTAAAACGTCTTCCAACTACAGAAGTCCAGTTGCTTTTTTTTTTACCTTTTAGATAATGTGGTTCTGTTGGTGTCCTCAAGTTGTGACCTTCAGAGTGTGCTGACGCAGTTGTAAGTCATGTGTGAAGTGGCTGGGATAAGAGTCAGTCCCTCTTAGTCTAAGGCCATGGTTCTCAACCTGAAAAAAGTTGACTGTTTCCTCTAGGTTGGGGGGGAATCTGCACTGTGTGTGTGTGTTGGGGGGGGGGGGGGTGGTATGAGAGAACAGAACAAGAGATGGTCCTATAGATCGATGAATCAGGAATTCCTCTCCAATGAAGGCATTGCTCCAGTCCTTCATGGTGAAGACGGAGCTAAGCCAAAAGGCAAAGCTCTGGATTTACTGGTTTAATATACCATCCAACCCTCATCAGGTGTAGATCATGACCAAAAGCACAGGATTCTGGATAGGGGCAGGTGAAATGAACTTCCTTGGTAGGGTGGCTGAGCTTATCCTTGGACATAAGATGATGAGCTCTGTCATCTGGGGGTAACTTGGAGTAGAGCCACTGCTCATCTGCATCAAGAGGAGTCTGCTAAGGTGGTTTGAACACCTGATCTGATTAGGATGCCTCCCGGATGCTTCCTTGTTCTGAAGGAAAAACGGCAGAATGAGGACCAAGAACTCGCTGGAGACATTATAAATCCTCTCTAGACCTTGGAACATCTTGGGATTCCTTAGGGAAAGCTGTAGGGTGTTTCTGGGGAGATAGAGGTCTGAGTTTCTCTCCTAGACCTGTTGCCTCCCCAACCCAACCTCAAATAAGCATAAGATGATAATGATGGTTGGACGTTCCAACTAGAAGCTGCTAGCATCATAATCTGAGTATGTGAACGTAAGAAACAGTTGGCAAATAGAGGCAGCAGCTAGCATCGTAATAATCTTTTCTGTTCTAATTACAACTGGAGGAGCACAAATGGTCAAACAGAATGCATTCTTCATTTTGAAGAAAGGATTTCTTTCTCGGGCATGAAATTGATCAAGAATCGATTTGGGACGGGATGTGAAGGTGGGATATGGATGATTGCAGAGTATCAGTGAGTTACAACCAAGTATGTCTTTTCACCATGATCTCACCTATTAGCTTGTAACAGAGCCAGACACTGGGGTGTGTGTGTGTGGGGGGGGGGGGTGCGCGTGTACAAGGAAGGGAGGGAGAGAGAGGAGTTGTAACATCAGACCAAGACAAGAAAAAAGCCTAAACCCAGACACCATAGTATAAAAAACCCTCCTGTTCTCTTCTACATTCTCACCACACACCACCCGTCTGAGTCTGTCCCTGCCCATCTCTCTCTGTCCTGCTCCCTTGCTTCTTCTCCTTTTTTTATAAACTACCTTTGCTTCCTTTCCTTACTACCCTCCGTGCGTATGAAAAATCAGCAAATAAAAAGTTACATTAACCCCACAATGACCTTTCCCACGTAATACACTGCAGCCTGATGGGCCACACCAAGAGCTTCATTGAAAAGCTGTCATTCTCTGCTATCCCAAGCACTGCCTGGGGAACATTCACCGGATAATTAATATATTAAATGCATGAAAAATAGTTACACAGGGGCCCCTTTGTCAGCTCCTCCACCGCATGGGGAAAGAGGGATACAGCCTGTGAACCATCAATATACAAGCATCCTACTTCAATGGGCCATCATAAAAACTGCTCATAATTTTATGGCTTCATTCACGGCCTCTGCTGTAAAGGAAGGCCATATTTCCTCGTAATTCACTGAAGCTCGCTTTGGCTTTTTTATGATTTGGCGGTTTTAAGCCGCCACTGCCGCCGCAATTATGAAGGTGCTCCTGGCCTCAGTATGAAGGACAGGCGGGGGTCAGCAGTGAGCAGAGACGTGACAGATGAAACACACACACACACACACAGCACCTTTGTTTCTTGGTGATGATTGTGAGCACTTGTTAGGCCTGTTGCTGAAACTATTAAAAGCTGATGATGTGGATCAGCAGGTTTGAGCTCCTGCTGATTCTCTTTGAGGTGGAGATAAGATTCAAACTCTGCTAGATAATTATTCTGACACAAAGTAAATGCTTAAAAAGGTTTTAGTTTTGTTTTGTGTTTTCTAACTGTAAGTGTTTTGTGTTTGTCTATATTATCTTATAGACCTGTTAGTGCTGTCATATTGATTGGCAGCAAGTTCTTGAGTCACCAGTGATGACTTAGTGCTGCTGTGTTACTGTCTTGTGTTTCTTTTCCAGAAGAGAGATGAAGTGGAGATCCAGGAGTCTGTGGAGGCAAAGCTAGAGGTAACAGTGAAGAGTGAGCAGGCAGGTAAGTGACTGGTTAGTATTTTATTTCTTGCAGGAGCAGATAAGCGTTGTGGAAAGGTAATAACCTTTTTTCAACTTACCACATATTAAGCTCTCGTTAAAACAGGAGCACCAGGTCAGACTGACCAAACAACAGATTGATTATACCTTATAGGAACTCAATCATTAGATTATTTAATGTATTCACCCTTATTATTATCGGATCTCAACAGCTGAAGCTGAATTTGTAAATCACAGCAGGAACTCAAGGTCATCTCAGACCTACAAATAGAGATTTAGGAACTTGAACTGTCTCTTGGCGGGGCTGCCGATATTCGCGCATACCTCCAGGATATAGACTATTTCCTTGAAGAGTTTCCAGAAGCTACGGTAAATGACAAAATCTACCTGATCATACTCACATCTAGCCATGAAGTACATAGATTTATTCACCGCCAAACAGATCTCATTAAAAATGACTACTCCCTCCTCTGCAATGCACTAGAGAAGAATTTTAAGGACTATGAAGTGCTGTCCGGCTTAGTACCTGTAAAAACTATCAAACTAGCTAGAAAGGAACACCCTCAGATCTACTACTACCACCTGTTCTATGCATTTTTTGGTTCAAGAAGTGAACCAGGGATGAAAGGTGATGAATTTTTCAAAGAATTGTTCATCCACAGCCTCCACCCCTGCACCAAACAACAACTTGGTCTACTCATTGATTTAATATACACCAATTGAGAGAAATGAGCTGCAAAGGCTTTTCAAAGATTTATATTAAAAAACAAACACCATTTAAAAACCAACAATGTTTGGACTCCATATGTAAAGCCTCATTCCTCAGAACTTGAAGAAGCCACCGAGGTTGCATATCAGAGTGCCAACGCACATGTGATGTGTTCTTTTTCAGGCTATTCAAAGGCCTAAAGTTCGAATAAAAGAAAGAACCGTTCGAAAGAGGAACCACAAAATTTCAGTACCTCAGAAAGGTAGGTGCTCATCCATTTGCAACAAATGATATGGAACACATGAAAATCTTAAAGACCCAAAAGTACCATTCCACCGCCAACCGCACCCGTTGTGAAAAACCACAGTATCCTTTCAAACACGGCAAGATGAAAAACAATTCGGAAGTCACACAAGACCTTAAAGAGTCTGATAGAGAGATTTTGTTTGATCTTAAGCAGCAACAACGCCATCAGACGTACATTAAAAGCAGCTTGAGAGAGGGAAGTACAATACTGACCTTCTTTTGATTAGCATTGTAAGACCAGAACCAGGCTCTCAGGATGCACATAGCACTCAGTTAGCTACTGCACCTGAAAAACCAAATCCTTTCACAGAAACAGGAGCTGACCCTTCTCCAACCACTGAGATGGAGAATACAGGGGCTCTGCCCAAAGACCCATCTTCAGAAACTGAGAACTCAAACCAATTGAGTACAGTTTTGGTTGTAAAAGTGGATCCAGGGGACCACTCCTGGGCTGAGGAGAACTCTGAGATCCAAGTTGAACCCCATCTGCAAGAGTCAGAGGTGCTTAGAACTTTCGTGCAGCACGTTTTTCGGTGAGGTGGCACAGAAATTGTAGGACTGGGGGTACTGATGCATGATGAACTTCTCGATATTGCCTCTGACATCACACTGTCCGCTGCTCTGTTTAAAAACTCTTGTCACATTGCGAACAGCGCAAACAAAAAACTGAAATCTCAATGTTGTACACTAGAAATACTGCTGTACTCTTCAGTAAACACCACCCTATCTTCAGTGATACAGATCACCATTGGCTCAATGACCCTAGTACATGCAGTGTACATCTCTTCCCTTGACTTTATCCCTCTTGTTATCGGTAAAGGTCTCTTTGACAGAATCATGCCTATACTTTGTTTCCAGAGTCTGAAAATGTGGGCACAAGTATGCAAACCTCTGCCAAATTCTTGTTCTCATGAGCTCATTCCACATTATGTGCTGGAGGCCGCAGAAAACTCTGTACTAACCAACCTGAGTTCAAGGACTAGCCGGAACAACCGTTGAAACAACCTCTATCTGAATCTGACACTCTTCTTTGCTCTCTAAACCCACCAACATCTTCTGAGTCCATCGCACTCTTCTCAGACACCTTTGACCTCAGCACCATAGGACACACTAATTTTACTGATAAATAACAAAACAATTCTACAATTGCGAACAATAAACCTGAGAGTATTTCAGAACCCTCCTTTCCTGCAGTTTGCACTGTCACTCAACCACAAGCCGCTACTGCAACTGATTTTTCATGTTCAAGACACAGCGTCATTCCCATCAACCCTACGTGATCCAATGACAATCTTATCACTCTTCACTCTCTTGATCCTACAAACAACAAACTCATTCTTTATCTCTCCGACCCTGTCATAAACAAACCATCTACATCTGATCTTCATGACATTCCAGAATTGCATGCTCTCTACAAAATTTGTTTGTCACTTAAGTTGGTCAAGGGCATTCGAATGCATGTTTCATACACAACCACTTCACCTGTGTTTGTAGTTCCACATAAATACAGAGGGGTGATGATGGTTCATGCCCATGACCTTCATTCTGCCAGACACAGCAGTGTCAAGGCAACCTTTGACGCTTTAAAACAGACCGCCTACTGACTGGAATGCAGAAAGACGTCACTGATTACATCCAAGAATGTTCGAAACAATATCTTTGTTGGCTTTATTGGGTGATTTCAATGTGGAAGACGGACTGCTTTGTCTTTGTTGAGGCTAAAGAAGGAAGTGCACAGAATGATGTATATTTCTTCTGGCATGCAAAGGGAAGCCCAGATCATGTGTGCATTCAGACTTATAGCTTGTCAGAGTTGTAAGTCCTGTCTGAGATGATAAAAAACAATAATGGAAAATAAAACTTAAGGCTAATCTAATAAAATACTTAAACTGTATCCATTCTCTCACCCTTTAGAATAAACTGATTAAGAAATAAAACATTCTTTACAGCTGGTGTACACTTATAATTGCCAGGGTATTCCTAGTCAGCAAATTTCTGTTATTTTCAGGAAAATCCACAGAAGATATATAAAAATTCAAGGGAAATTAAAAGGTTAAACATTTCACTTTTAACACATTAAAGATGTATAAGTACTGGTGTTTTAAATCAAAATTCAGAGCATAACTTGACAATAAAATTTATTTTCTGCCTCAGGTTGAGACTGTGTGTGTTTGCTGTCCGAAACAGGAGATAATGGCAGTGTCTTAATAGCACAAATCCTCTGGTTGTTATGACAACAAAGGTCCCAATGTTGTTTTTGTAGACAAAGGTTTAAGTTCCTTTTGTTCACAGCAAAATAATGTTTTGTTGATGTTAGGAGATTACTACTCCAGACATGATTGGGGTTCCGCTACATCAGATTCATTTGATCTTTATTAATTTAATTTAATTTTTATTTTTTTTGGTGGAGGGCATGTTAAAAATGTACAAATAGAGCTAAACATAATTTTGTTTAAAATTTCAAAATAAAAAAATACATATTTTGTTAGTAGATATTTTTGGAATCACATTCTTCAGTTACTTCTCGCTCTTTGTATATACAGTATATGTATATGGAAACATTTCCTTTATCAGTTAACTACAACTTAAGTTTCTGCTCATCACATTTTTTATTTGGTTGACTGAATGGGTTTTAGTATGCACTTATGGTGAATAAAACAAACAAAAAAATAAGTGTCAGTGTACTTCATGATGATTAGTTTGGTGTCTGCAAAACATTTTAAACTAATTCGCATAATCTAATATTTGTTGTAAATCCACAGGGTTTAGAACTTCTTCATTCAAGTTTAATTTATATATTTCTTTTGCTTTTCAGTCAGTGATTACAGTTAAGCAAACTGATTCATTTCCTGCTTCCGCAAACCACCAGATGTGGATACATAAAAAAAACACCAATAAGAAAAACTGTCATTTTTCTTACTGTTACTGAGATGCACTGGCCTAACTTTAAGGTAATAAAATTGTTTAATACACTGCACTATTGTACATTCTTATTATATTCTACATTATTGCAATGTTTGTGTATTACATCAATATTAGTAACAAATTGTCTTAAATATTACACGTTAGTATATCAAGCTATTTCACCTCTTTTTTTAGGTAAAATATGCTAAATAATATTGAATTAGTGTATGGGCTAGACAGAAACTCAGCTATACATGTCTAAATACTGAAGTGCCACAGTATTATATTAGGCCTAAATATTTCCAGAATTATTGGGGGGCTTGACTATTTGAAGAAAATTTGAATAATTACTGACAAATTCAAAAAAGTGTTTTGGCTTAAAAAAAACCCATCAGTAATGCGAACATGCATTTTGCATGTGGGACATTCAATTATTGTTTTGGATAAACAAAAAATATATTGCATTTTATTCCTAAAACCTTAAGTTAATCATGTATGAAGACTGAAGACACGCCACATTTCTCAGTGTGGTTTTTGTGTGATTAAACAGCAGTGTCCTATTTACATGGAAAATTAACTTGAGACCATGCAATGGCTATTATCCTCCTACAGACACTTGAACAAACACCCACATACCGTAGTGCACAGGCCATCAGGCACACATGCACATAGACAAATACAAATAGAAGCATTATGTTTGCTGGCATGGAGTACAAACACAAAAAGTATGCTTGTGCACGGAGCACATGTTTGCACACTCTTATTGGGAATTGACTGACAGATGCACCATCATGTTATATAAACATTATATATGCATACCTCCTGGCATGTGTTCCTGCATCAATAAACGAGTATGTTTTATTGAATTATGACTGATTATGACAGCTGTGTTTCTTTAGTAAAAGAAAAAACAACTAATTTAAGATACTTATGTGATCTTATATCAACACAAACATAAACTCAAAAGTCAATAGTGTAGTATTTAAGACTTTACTAATCTCCATGTGATGATGACTGGGTTAATGGCTCAGAATGCTTATTTTTACAGATAAGTATATAACCTTTCCTTTATCCCTTGACAATACTCCCAATCATTAAATGTCACTCTTGTCAAAAGGATGATGCAGTCAGAGAGGGTTGTCATTTCTGATATGAAACCCTGAAGGAAAAAGACAAGATCCTAACGAAAACCCTTTTTAAATGTAATGATACTTCTACCACATAACATTGTTTTACTACTATCATTTTATAATGTGACATAACTTGTACCAAGGTACAAATTCATACCAAAATACTAAGTCAGCAGAGTTTTCCCTGATTCAAACAGGCAAAATAACTAGAATCCACAGTGAAGTTAACATTCATGTACTGCAATTTACAAAACTATGCTCACTGAAAAGTACAAAATAACAACTGTTAAGAAAAAGGAAAATAAATTTAGCACAGTGGTAGACATACAGTATGTCTGTTCAATACTACTTCTTCTTCTTTGTCTTTCAGCTGCTCCCTTGTCAGGGGTCACCACAGCAGATCATCTGTCTCCAAGTCATTGTCAACCCGGGCCCTAACCAATCCAGTAAGGTCAATCTGTTATGGAAATTGAAGTTCCATAAGTTTGTTTTGGCACAAGTTTTACACTGGATGCCCTTTCTGACACAACCCTTATCATTTATCTGGGTTGGGGACCAGCACCAGATGGTCACAGAAAGTGCCTTTGGTTTATGTTTTTCCAAGACTTGCGTAGAAAGTTTAAGTACGCAATTTTTTCTTCCCATACAAATATCTAAATGCAGAACAATGTTTCTCAAATCTGTATTATTGTTCATCTTGAAAATGATCTTTGACAAGAGAAATGCAATAAAAATACCACATTATCAATACTTTAGAGACAAAATTTTCCAAACAACATTATTAGGGTATGCCATTTACTGTATTTCAAAAAGACAGCCTCCTTTTGTGTGCACTGACAATAAATCATGTGCAAACAATAACAACCCCATTGCCATTTGCAATTTTACTTTAGAGCAGTTCATCTCTGTCTAAAAGATGAAGACCAGTAAACCTTTACCTGCACATGTCATGCCCACATCCACACCTTTGCAGGTGCAGCCAGTGAAGCTAGTGAAGATGCAGAGGGGTGTCACACCCTAAAGCTGACAGACTGCTCCAACACAAAGCTCAGAGCTTCTGACAGTCTATCAGCTTTTGCTGCAGCAGGATAAGGGTGTTGTGGATTTTTTTTCCTGCTGTTTGGAAGCATCACCTGCTTTCCCCAACAACAACAACAAAGCAGTGAAGTTGAACAGCCCTGGTGGTTGTTTGTGTATGTAAGTGTTAGAGTGCAGTGGTAGCTTCCAAGACAGCACCAGCTGTGACTGGTTGGAGAAGCCTTGAACTATGAACCTTTCTGTCTTTGATAACTGTACGCCAAACTTCCTCCACCCCTTCCTCTTCCTTTTTTTCAGGTATGAAGGCTCGACTGGACCAGCCCAGACAGGCTTGGTTTGGTTCTGGTGGGTTCCTGAAGAAACCCTTTGAAGGGAAAGGTGTGATGCCCCTCTGCATCTTCACTGTCACTGCAATGTTACTGCAATACTTTAACTTTGCTTGATTGGCTTCACTGGCTGTATCTGCGAAAGTGTGAATTTAAAGTGTGCCAAAGGCAGTTCACCACAGAGGCTGATGGTTGTTTGTCATGCTGGTTTGTTGAGCCAAGATCTCCCTCAATACTTAGCTCCATTCAGTAATCACACTGAGGTTACCAGAAGACATCTAAATCCTGGCCTGAGGTGTCTTGTGAAAGAGTATTATAATGTGATCTGTAACATGAAGCCTGACTTGGAGGGTGGGATGATACTGGGCTCAATCGTGGAATGTGACAAGATGCTTGGCTCAGGTGTGAAGCTGTCAGGGTTAGGTTTTTGTCTAAGTTGTTCTTTAAGTTTCTTTTGTTTTGAACATGTCTGCTATTGTCAAAACATTTTCCACAACTGGGTGGTCACACAGACAATACATCATGACTTCATCACATACTGAGTCACAAAGGCAGCTTACCTTTTCACATGTCGACTGTTTTGGCTCTGTTACTATCTTACTTTGTGACACAAAGGAGCATCAGGGGTTGGTTCAACCTCCCTCAATGCTTAGGTCCATTCAGAAATCACACTGAAGTGACCAGAAGACATCTAAGTTCTGGCCTGAGGTGTCTTGTGAAATACTATAATGATGTAATCTGTAACATGAAGCCTGACTTGGAGGGTGGGATGATACTGGGCTCAAGCATGGAATGTGACAAGATGCTTGGCTCAGGTGTGAAGCTGTCAAGATTTAGGTTTTTGTCTAAGTTGTTCTTTAAGTTTCTTTTGTTTTGGGTTTATCGTTGTTAGTTGTTCCTGTGTTTAGTTTTGGTAGATTGTTTTTGCTCCCTGCACCCTCTGTGTTCTCTTTCATGTTTCACTTGTCCTCAGTCGGTCACCTGTTTGCCTGCCACGCCCATCTACACCTGCCCCAAGTTTTGTAATCACTCACCTGTGCCCACTTCTCCTAATTATCTCCTGTCTTTAAAACCTGGCCATCTCCTCCACTTGCTCACTGGTCTGTTGTCGCTTTCATGCGCTGTTTGGTTGTCCTGTGTCTCGCCTTTCGTTTTCCCTGCAGTCTGGACTTTGTTATTGTTTTGTATTTAGTTTTGGTTTGCTGCCACGTCAGCTTTTGTTTTTTTTTGTTTTTTTTGTTTTAAATAAATTAGTTTTTTCCCTCCTGGAGCAATGAGTCTGCGCAATGGGTTTGCCTCTTTCTCCACCATACATGACAAAATGGACCAGTCACTACAGAACCCAGCAGACTCTGCCACCTGTGTTCTCCTCACCACGGAGGACAAAGCCAGGATCCTGCTTTTTCAATGGGCCCTGTCATTTGGAAGGAATCTCCCCAGAGACTCATGGTCACCGCCTGCAAAAGAGGGCACTGGCCGCGGCAATCTCCATGCCTCCACCAGCTGCGGCAGTCTCCCAGCCTCCACCAGTGGCAGCGGGTCCGGTGACTCCACCGGCCGCGCCGTTCTTCATGCCCCCACCATCCACAGCAAGTATCACGACTCCATCATCTCTATGTACTCCAGGTCCTGTTCCCAAGTCCTCTCCCCAGACTCCTGTCTTGGATCCCTCTTCATTCTATGCCCACATAGACTCATCAGAGATTTCTCACACTGAGCTCCTAGACATTTCCAGTCAGATCCACAAACTACTTTCCTTAACTGCAAAAAACACAGATTCAAAACACAATCTCATAACTTGTAACCTCATTGAAAAGGTCCTCCTGTCCCGCTCTGGTCTTCTCAGCCTTCCAGAATTCTCCATTCTGAAATAACTCATTTAAAAGGACAATTAATCAACTCCCCCATAAAACCTCAACCATCTCCACTCTCTGAACCCTCAGTGACTCAGCCACCCAGGTTTGCCAAGTCCACCCAGTCACCTAAACCAGCCAAGTCCACTAAGGCTCCTGAGCCTGCCAAATCACCCAAACTGCTTCCATTACCACCAGTGTCACTCTCTGCATCTACAGAGCCTTCAGTCCCTCTGGCGCTGCCTGCAGAGCCTTCAGTCCCTCTGGCGCTGCCTGCAGAGCCTTCAGTTCCTCCGGTGGCGCCTGCAGTGCCTCCAGAATCCAAGTCTGCCAAATCACCTCCTCCAGTGCCAGTGTAATCTCCTCCAGAGCTTCTTTCTACATCTCCAGTACCACCCCTTAGCATCTTCAGGATATCATGCCTCAAGGTCTTTTGTGGGTCCTTGTTCTCCACACGTCTTTATCTCTGTGGGGGTCAGCGATCTCACCTTCCTGTGACTCTGTGGGGGTTGGCGACGCCCACCTTCCTGTATTTCTGTGGGGGTCGGTGACGCTCCACCCACCAGTGTGTCTGTGCGGGTTGGCGATGCTCCACCTTACAGCGTCTCAGTGGGCGTTGTGGACGACGACGCTCCCCTTTCCAGTGTCTCAGTGGGGGTTGTGGACAGCGACACATCTCACTCAGCCTTCAAGAGGGTCGTGGACAGCGATGCCGCTCACTCAGCCTTCGAGAGGGTCATGGACGACGGCGCCTCTCACTCAGCCTCAAAGAGGGTCATGGTCCATGACGCCTCTCACCTGGCCGCTCCCGAGAAGGTCTGGTTCCTTGTTTCCAGGGTCCACCGCTCTTGAGCCCTCAAGCCCTCCAGGATGTCCGCCCCAAATGTTTTTGGGGTCTTCAGGGTTCCTAGCTCCTGTGTCTCCCAGAGGGTCTAGGAGGATGGCTTTCTCTCGCCAGCCTCACAGAGAGTCTAGGAGGATGCCTCACTCGCCTGCCTCGTAAAGGGTCCAGTAGGACGCTTTTCACTCGCCTGTCTCATAGAGGGTCCAGGAGGACGCTTCTCACTCGCCTGCCTCATCATGGAGGATGCCTCTCACTCATCTGCAGCATCCGGGCCATCTGCCCGAACTCTGGTCCCTGCGTGGACGGTTCCCGGGCCGTTCGCCTGAACTCTGGCTCCACTGTGGACGGTTCCCGGGCCGTCCACCCAATTCTCCATTTTTTGTTTAGTTTTGGTCTTTCCATCCTGTGTTTTTTTTCCCCCCACCACCCTCCCGAGCTAATTGTTTGTTGTTTTAGAACATTAGGAGCCGTCCCTTGAGGGGGGCGAGAGGAGGGGGGTTCTTTTAGGATTTAGGTTTTTGTCTAAGTTCTTTAAGTTTACTTTGTTTTTGGTTTACTGTTGTTGGTTGTTCCTTGTGTTTAGTTTTCCTCCTTGTACTTGCTGGTCCGTTGTCGCTTTCATGCGCTGTTAGGTTGTCCTGTGTCTCGGCTTTCATTTTCCCTGCAGTCTGGACTTTGTGATTGATTTGTATTTAGTTTTGGTTTGCTGCTACATCAGCTTTTGTTTCTTGGTTTTCTTGTTTTAAATGAATTAGTTGTTTTGGAACTCTCAGTCATGAGTCTGCGCATTGGGTTCGCCTCACTCTCCACCACACATGACAGAAGTAAGAAGTGGTTGAAAAAAAAACTGTTGAACATTAAGAAGTTTAAAACACAGTTCATATGCAAAAACCTTTTAGATATATATGTGACATAGGTGAAACACATATTTTGCACACAGGAAATGTAGTCTTGGAAAAAAAATCAGATGAACTTCACAAGTGGAAAAACACGTAAGAGAACATGTTAAGTTAGCATGTGTTTCACATCTGAAACATATAGTTTTGGAAGATATTCAAGTGATTACATATGAAAACATGTTTAATTCATATGATTTTTCTGTAAGAGAGGTGTGAAGTGAGTGGCATGAAGCTGGAAGGAAGTTGCACCGTGAATTGGGTTGGCGCTAGAGTTGGTGTGGTCAAAAGAATGTGGTGGCATGCCTTGTACTGGAGCTGTGGTGTGTGGCTTGAGCTAGAGACATGAAGTTCTGCTGCACTTTGGACTGCAGCTTGTGCTGTGGCCATGACATGCTGCTACACTTGGTCAGAAGCTGAGGCAACTGCTATAGGCCATGACCCATGGCTAGGCCAAGTCTGTGGAATGAAGCTCAACTGTGGCTAGTCCTGTGACCATGACATGCTGCGCTCACACTGGAGTTGGTGCTGAGGTTGTGATGGGGGACTGGAGTTGTGGTATGGTGTGTGGCTTACTTATGCATGTGATCCATAGCTTGGCCAAGGCTGTGTCATAAAATATAGTGTAGAACTGAGCCTGCAGGAGCTACATTCTTAAGGATTAGGTGCCACATAAACAAAACTTATGTTTCTGCTTGTCTTTATTAACTAAAATGGGAGTCAGAAAGAGTTGGCATTGGTGGTTACAATACTGGGTCCATCTAATGGATCCTTCTGTCATTAAGTTGTGGTTAAATAAGAATAAGAAGTCGGTGATGAGGAATCCAGAGAATGTATTTTTAAAAAGGCACTGCGATGGCAGGGGAAAGTCTAAGACGAAAACTGAAGGTTTAACTTTACATAAACATGCAATGATCTTGCTGTGAATGAACAAAGTATATTTATTGAGGGAGTAATCTAAAAAAACAGAAGCAGCTTTGTTTATAGATGAACTAGGATCAGCTATACAGAGAGCAGAAAATAAGATTAAGGCACAAGAACATAAACAAAATAAAACCTAACAAAAACCTTACAACTGTTGACATTGAGTACAGTGTACAGTTAAACTGCTTAGTTCTTTCTGTGTAGTTGCTTAGACTTAAAAGGATAGTCTAATCATTGAAGTGATGTTATATCAAATAGTTATTAGTTGTTAGTACCTTATCAGCAGTGACATAAGTCATAGAGCACAGCATATGAAGAAAAAGGCATTAGTCTTTGTTCAAACTATCTAATGGCAAGCCAAATGACTGCCATTCTTTTATTATAGTTCAGGCTTGTAAAACAAGTCTCTCAAAAATGGCATACTACTGTGAAAGAACACTACATTCCTTAATATTAAACCTCTACATTGTTGCATGACAGTTTGTTTAGTTTGTTGCTGTTTTCTCAACATAGACTGTAAATGGAAATTATGCTGATGCAGTGAAGTTATCAGACTGTTGGAGTTGAATAAACTTTTGAACTAACTAGATGCGCTGGTCAGGCAAACTGATGCATTTGCAGCCTTGGTACCATTGGCATAAATGGCCTACCTAGGTCTATGCTAACTCACTGTACACAAACTCACTTCACACTCACTGCACTGTGACAACTCACCACCCCAGGTGATGATGAATCACTGCACTATTTTATCTATATGATGAAGACCCAGTACACTATTTACCATTGTAGTTAAACATCTTTATATAGCGCTATATAAGTATATGGTGTGTATAACCATAACCATAATTTAATTAAACCAGGTAGAATGAATCACGCATCTCACTATAACAATTTACTGTTAAATGTAAATAAAACATTTGATTTGGGATATAAAAAAAAAAGATTGACTTCCGATTTTGAGCAGTGAGTGGACATGTGAGTTGGTCAGGAGGAGTGAGTTGACTGGAAGTGCAGTATGATTGTAAGCAGTTATTTATTTATAGTTATTTATACCTGCTCCCAGTCTATCTATACTCAGCACACATACATCTGTGTAGTAACATACCCTCACCGGCCACTTTATTAGGTACACCTTGCTAGTACCGGGTTATTCACATTGTAATTTAAATGTGACCACCATCAGACTCCAGTGTGAACAGTCTATGGCTCTGACGCGACCCTCATGCGCAGAAGAAGACATAATGTTACTCATAAAGTAAAGTATAAATGGATGCTACATACACTCACCGGCCAATTTATTAGGTACACCTTGCTAGTACCGGGTTGGACCCCCTTTTGCCTTCAGAACTTCCTAATCCTTCGTGGCATAGATTCAACAAGGTACTGGAAACATTCCTCAGAGAGTCTGGTCCATATTGACATGATAGCA
>JAOXNZ010000091.1:27121009-27142666 GCA_028566095.1 Kryptolebias brasiliensis
AAATTTACAATTTATCTTTTGTTTTTAAAATGAATAATTTAAATGATCCACTGTGGATGTACTGATATGTCTCTATTTTTCTGCAGTTTTACTGCATAAAATACTTAAAATATATGTTTAAAATCCCTGTTTATTGTTGAAAATGCCCCATGCTTTGGAAGAAGATGGAGCGTTTTCTACCATTTTTAGGATCTGAAACTTCTGATAAAATGTCAGTGAGTGTCTAATGTGTTTAGTTGTGTCTGCTTATAGAACAGTGTCACATTTAGTGGTTGGTTGGAACCCAAAATCCTGGCAGACATGGAGGAACTCAAATAAAACTAAATTATTAACAAAAAGGAAAACAAAAGGCATAGGTGAACTTAGGTCATTTTCATTATTAATCCTCCCAGTAACTGATGACTGATAGATGTAGTATCTTAATACCAGCAGATTGTTGCTAATTGCCGAATGTTCTCGAATTTGGTTCATTTTTCTGTCAGTGATACAAGCGACTGGGCGATGGACAATTGTCATTGAGAGACAGAATCTAAAATGGTCTCAGACCAAAAATACGTTACAAAAGTATAATTTCAAAATATTTCACTCATACTTTGGTAGATAAAGAGGGATATTTGTTTCCCTTAAAATTTAAGACAATAAATTGTGTAGGATCCAGGGCCATATTATTTAAAGAGCTCACCCTTAGTCATTCCCTTGTGGACAGTTATACAGCCAGTGGTGGCTGCAGAAACAACATAAAGATGGTAAAGGTAACATTGGGAGTTAGGTGAAGGAGGACTTGCTCCAAATGCAGTAAAAAAAAATGTTAACACTAAGGTAGGCAAAACACAAAGGTTCAAATAGCTAAAGGTGAGCCTATAATGAAAACATGACTATAAACAATGTATTTCATTGTTACTAATATACGCCCCTAAATTCTACAGATAAAAAAACTAGCTTGTAATCCTAGTAAATTAGTTCTTGTAACACGCAAGACAGAACGTTGCTATTAGCAATCAGGGCAAAGACCTTTACAGAACCTGAATCCCTGGTTCCTATGACCATACTGAAGATGTAAATTTGTGTCATGATATTCATAAAGAGCAAACATTTCTGAGGAGAAAGTAGCATGATTGGTAGAATATAGTCACTAATTCAACATTCATATCCTGTGCTTAAGGTCAAGATTTAATGGCTTTAACCAAGTAAAATCCACAGAAACATGTCGACTCTCACTTCAGATTAGCTCTGTCTAACCGATTAGTACATTCTCATACACCCAAAGCCATAAGGAGAAGAGAAGACACCACTTAAAAGCTACATTGTTCTGCAGAGTGAACATGTCAATCCTAATTCCTTTAGCTGTGGTTAACAGCCCATCAGCAAAATGGCAGTTGCAGATTGAACACCAGTTGAGTCTTAGCCTTTAGCAGAGATCTTCCCAAAGAATTACACTCGGGTGTCATTCTCTAATACCATGATCTAGACTGTGGGAGAATACACAAAAGGAAAATACCAGGCTATATTGTTAGTGCCTAAATTTGGCTCACTCCTTCATCCTTAAATTACTAAATATTAGCTGGTTAATTAGCTCCGTTTAAAGTTAGTGAGGTGATGAGGACCAATGTCTTCTTTTGTGACCACTATGGAAGGACCTTTGCTCACCTCTTTGGTGAAAGCAACAAGAAGAAGGGACTCCTTAGAGTACCCCACCTCCTCTTCGTCCCTACCTAAATCCTCCCCCCCTTTCCTCAGTTTCATCACAGGAGGGCCTGTTTATGAAAGGGCCCTGGATGTCTGTTGGCTAAAGGCCAGCCGTGCCACTTGACTGCCTTCAGAAGAAGAGTAAGCCAAAAGAGGAAGGGCAGTTAGTGTGCAAACACTTTTCACACACACAGGTAGGGGGGTTGTAAGGAGGTGTGTAAGGTATATATATATATATATATATATATATGTGTGTGTGTGTGTGTGTGTGTGTGTGTGGAATCTTCCACATTCATATTGAGTTTTTAGTGAAGGCACTTAGTATCCATGCGTGTGGCATCAAGTCGTAGGTTTTCCTGTAGTCAATTTAAAGGTTTGTGTGTCTCGTCCTACAATCTTGAGCAACAGTTCTGTCGACCAGTGCTTGGCCCTCGTGGTGTTGGTGCCAATTTGTTTCTTTGCCTCACCCAGGTATGGACAAATGTGCCTATTCATCTTAGCTGCTATGATGCCTGACAGGAGCTTCCATGTTGTACAGAGGCAGGTGATTGGCCAGTACCTGGATGGAATTGATTGGAATTGGAATTGATCAGTGCTGTCCAGCCTTGGGTCAACTACTCAACTACTCTGGACAGAGAGTGGAGAGTGGTCAGTTTCTTTAGCCAGTAGGTGTGGATCATATTAGGCCCTGGTGTAGTCCAGCTCTTTATCCCTGAGACACTGAAACACTGTCTTGGATATCTGACACTGTGATGGATATTGTTTTTTGTTCTGGGAGATTGCTGTGTTCAGATCTTAGATTCTGTAGGGCATTATCGTTGTGTGATGACTGATTCTACCGTATGTTTTTCCAGTTCTGCTCAGTCTCAGCTCTGGATGGATCTACTCTCATGTTATTCGCTTGACTTCTGCTTCTTGAGCTTCAGGTATGTTTAAGTTGTGGTATTTCCATGGTGCATCTTTTTTTATTACACTTTTCTGTTGTTCTGACAGCTGGGGGATTTCTCTCCATGTTGCCTTGATCTTACCTTCCAGCCTCCTCCTCCAAGGAGGACAACCTTTTACATCCCTACACCCCTATCAGGGCCTTGAGGTCCTGTGATCAAGACTTGCTGATTGTCCCCCAGACAAAAATAAAAACTAAAGGAGACAGCCTTTTCTTCTGTGGCTCCAAGACTCTAGAACTCCCTTCCTTCAACTCTCCGACCAGTGGACTCGGTGGTTCCTTTAAAGGCTAGCTAAAAACTTTTTTTAAATCTGCATTTGCCTAAATTTGTTTTGTGCACTTGTATTTTTTTGTTTGTTGAAGCACTTTGTGATTTTTATCTTGAGAGGTGACTTATAAATGACTTACTTACAACACTCTTTATTAGTTGTGGGCTTGATCTTAAAACCAAGGATTTTAAGTTGCTGTAGTCTATACAAGCTTATTGGTCTCTGTGATGGTTTCAGTAGGAATACTTAGCAGGGCTGCATTCACATCTTCTAGCAGACTTTCAGAAGGTGCTTTGTCACATAGCCTTGGCTAGGGGTGCAGGTCATAGCTGGGTGACCATAGCTTGGTTGCAGTCATCATTCTCAGGTTAGCTGCCCTTATATTCAGTTTCTCTGGGTTTGTTCTCAATGGTGTTTGGTACCCATACTCGATGGTGTGGATGATGATGTATCCCCCCCGACTTGTCATCCTGGCTCCCCCTTGACTTAGCATCTTTGTTGTACGTCATCAATCTCTAGGTGTGACAGCAGCAACATGTCTCTAATGTTGGAACAGTGTCTGAAGTTGTTTGTTGGGTATCAACGTTTCAATAGTCCCACATCTTCCTCATATAGCCCCTCTCTCTAGGCTTGCTCATATAGTAGCATTTCAACAATAAGTTCTCTGTTGTCATCCATGAATGTCTTGTTCCAGTATCACAAACCTTGTTAATCTGCGTGACGTCTGAGCCTGCATGGCTTTATTTGTAAAACACGCGCACACACAAAAAAACACGAGAACAAGGCAACTGAGCACACAGGTGAAAATTGTCGAAGAGTGATGGTGTCACGTTGTGGATCCTGAACTTGGCATGAATGCAGCACTGACAGAACACAATGGCTATCCAAAATGAAAGTAGTGATAGCAAAGTCTCCAGCTACAATGTGAGTCCCCAATAAAACTGATCTCACTCATATAATTTAGTGAAATATGATTTCTCCTCCTAACTCTCATCAGAACTCTGGCAGAAACATTTTGGATCAACTAAAGACTTTTTAAAGTGTTTTTTTGACACACAGAATTACAATATTACCGCCTAGACATAATAAATGCATGGACCAGTTTTTCTGCATTATTTTGAGACATGATGTGTCTAATTTTAGTGATATTGCACAGAAGAATAAAAAGTGGTCCTGGTAATATTTTTAATGTGGGGGTTAATTGACATCCTGATGAAAAATAACACCAAGGTTCTTTATATTAGAACATGAGGCCAAATTAATGTCATCCAGAGGAAGTTAAAAGCAGCAAAGTTTATTCCTAAGGTGCTCAGGTCCAAAAACCACAACCCTTGTCTTGTCTGAGTTTAAAAGCAGAAAATTAAGACACATCTAAGTTTTTATGTCTCTAAAAAAAAAAGCTTCTAATCTTGTTAGAACGGAGCATGGCGAAACCCAATATTCAAACTCATAGCTTTGAGGAAAAAACTAATTTATTTCCAATCGAACGACAAAACAAAAAAAAAGGCTGACGTGGCAGCAAAACTAAACTAACAAAAAACTCACAGAAGCGGTGGGGAAAAACGAGGGGCAAAAACTCAAGGAGCATGAAAAATACTGAAACATGGATACCGAAAGCAGAAGAAATGAACCAGCGAATAATAGAATCAAAAGAACCGATTATAAAGGCAGAGGCTGATGAGAAAGTGGACACAGGTGACTGATTAGTAACTCGGGACAGGTGAAGGTGGGCGTGGCAGGCTGACTGAGGAAAACTAAGCTGAGGGCAGGTGAATAGTGACAGGGGACACAAAAAGCAAAACTACACATGAACCTTAATATTAAACTAAACACAGGGTAAACAAGAAATAAAACAGAATTACAAAAACATAAAACAACAATGAACCTAAAACAAAATAAACTCACAAATACTCAAATCTATGACAAATCTAACTGATTTCTCACAGGTCATGGATAAATATAACTGCATATCATCAGCATAACAATGAAAATTTATACTCCCATGCTGTCTAATAACTTTACCTAATGGAAGCATATAGAAAGTAAAGAGTACTCTTCCAAGCACTGAACCCCGAGGAACTCCATAACTAACTCAGTGTATGAAGATGTATTATTAACATGAACAAAATGGAATCTATCAGATAAATATAATTTAAACTATTTTAGAACTGTTCCTGTAATCCCAATATCATCTTCAAGTCTCTTGAATAGAATGTAAAAAAGAATAATATGCATACTAACACACTAAGGTGTATGTGTGTGTGGATGTGTGTGTGTGTGTGTGTATGTATGTTTATATATATATATGGTCCTCTATCAGAGGCATGGGAGCTTGAGGGTTCTGTACACTATCTTAACAGATCTATGTTCTGGACAGAGAACTGTTGGAGCCATTTTTCCAGTTTGGAGTCACAGCACTGAGTACTCCGATCCTGTCGTGCTAGATCGTCTCAGGGTCATCTTTGCACATCCTGCATCTTGGGTCCTATCTGGTATGGTAGACTACCATGATAAGTATGGCTGTCCTGTCCTTCAGTCCAGCCATCTCTAGCCACTGGTAGAATTTGTTGATATTAGCCATTTCCCCTCAATCTGCTGGTGAAACATGCCGTGCAGGGGCTTATCTTTCCATAATGGTTCTTTTTTTTTCTCCTCTTTTACAATGGGTTTCTGCTGCCTAAGACATTTTCTTAATCAGTTCAGCAGTTCATCATTGGGCCCTTTCTTCAAGATGCAGTCTGGGATCTTTGTTATGTCATCCTGTATTTCTGCATCTGTATATATATATATATATATATACTGTATGTGTGTGTGCATGTATGTATATACATACACTGTTTATAGGCAGTTGCAAACTTAAGTTTGCCGGGCTAAGGCACAAAACTATGGTGGCCCAGAGGGGTCAACACAATGCAAAAGGCACAACAGAACACAACACAAAAAGGTCAACACAACAACAACAAAAGCCACAATTATTATTATTATTATTATTATTATCATGTATCTTTATGAAACAGTTTAACAGTACAATACAAACAGGTACAGATTCTTTGCAGTAGAGATCTACAAAAGGCCAGTTGGTGGAAGCGTTAATGCACCACATCGAAGAAGGACTACGGTCGAGGGAGTTTTCCAGTAGAAAAGTAAGTAAAACATTGATATTGTTTAGCTAATGTAGGTAGGCGCTGTTATAAAGATGAATGCTTTTACTGTGCCTTGGTTTAGGGGTTTCACAGGGATAATACAGTACTCCACTGCGGTCAAGCCAGCCAACGTTAGTTCTCTCTTTAAGAGTAGCTTAAAGCTAACGTTGGTTGGCTTCCGTTTTAGAATAACTTCTGTTTTAGGATAAATTCCGTTGAAGCATAACTTCCATTGTGGCTTTTTTTGTTGTGTTGTGACTTTCGTTGTATTGTGACCTTTTTGTGTTGTGTTCTGTTGTGGCTTTTTCATTTTGTTGACCCCTCTGGGCCACTGTATAAAACTCCTAAAAATGCTAAAAATGAATTCCATTCTGGCCCTGCAATCATGGATTAGAAATCCCAATTTTTGTCTTAACACTGTCCCTGAGTAGATTTAGGAAGCTATTCCCAGCACCACAAAACAAACAATTTTGATTTCCTTCACGTGGCTGTGAGGGTTTTTATTTTCCCGTTTTTTCACCTGTGTGTTTGTCAGGTCTCCACTCCACCCTCCTCGAACTGAGGCAGCACATCATCCCCTTCGATGTGTTCTCTCCTGCGGTTTGGATAATAGTCTTCATCAGTTCATGAGAAGGGGAGCTGAGCTGGATTCTTTGGGAAAGTACAGATCCTCAGTCCTTCATACTGTACTGCTTTGGTGCAATAAGTAGCTTCATGTCAATTTGGTATGCTCATGCTAAAATGGTCTTCTTTGTCTTTAAAACAATCTGATTTCTGTAAAAATCAACAACTTCATAGAGCTGTGCTCTGGTGGTCCTCCAAAGAGGATAGTGTACTAGGCCAGGCATACTGTTATCACTCCATATACGGTAGTGCAAATTCCGTTTAATGTAGGTTCTCTGTATTTCAAAAAAGTGCATTTTAAAATGACTTATCTGCTTTGAAAATGATAAAACGTTTGTTGTAATTTATTTGTGTTGTTAATATCAAAATATGCAGGCTTTCTGGCACCAAAACATGATGTTACATGACCTTTAAGTGACCACAGTGTCCAACAGCACCACAAATGCACTCATGCTGCATAAAGTCTCACCTAGTCCACATATTCAAATCAGGATAATTAATCTAGAATTATCATTCAAGCTGCTTTCATTCATGCATTGTTAATTATTGGCTCAGTCATCATACTAAAAAATAAAGACTTGTCTGTCAGTTACAATAGTGTTAATATTGTAGCTAAAACATTGGACAATTGTTCTATTCACACATTCATCCATTGTTGGTTGGGCTGTTTAGTTCTGGTTTAATTTCCAACAGTATGATTATGAATAAAATCTCTCCAAGCTCTGAGTATCTATTCAAATCAACTTGAGACACACCTCTACAGCTAGATGTTGCCATGATGATATTCAGTGATTCAGTAGGACATAAAATGAATGAGAAATGCAGCCATTATAAGTAAGAACATTTCTTCTGTTTACACCAAAACTAGCTTTTGCATTTGTTTGTCACCATTTTGTAAAAGTAGGACTGTTCTGCAGCAACCAATAGGGTTCAGATGAAAGCTGATTAAATATTTAGTTGAGCTGTGTTTTTGTTTGAGGTTTAAATCAGGGTTTTGTTGGTTTTTTTTACTCAGACAAACAGAACTGATTTGAATGGTTTCTTCCTCTGAACTTTTGCGTAACATTGACTTTCTGTTTGTCATCATCCTCCTTCATCCTCCATATTTTACCTGGTTTTAAATGTCATGATTGAACAAATGTGTGTAAGCAAACGTGAACTTTACAATATGGTGGGTTTTAACAACTAAAGGTTACAAAGGCGAAAGTATTGGGTCTCTGAAATTTTGTGAATGTAAGTATTGTGAGCATGTGTGTACCTGTGGGTGTGTGTAAGCATGATGTGGGGAGGGGGCTTGGCCTGAGCAGCTGTGAGCAGATGTCACTTTGAGTGAGGGACTTGAGAGAGGCAAAGGAAGAAATGCGGCTGGGCCAACCCTCTAATTTACGCATGAGTGGCGCTGCACCGCTGATATTTACATTTAAATTGATGTTTCAGATACTTAATTAAAGACGAGGACTGGGCTCTTCTGGTCGGCGGCTGCCTCTTCCTCATCTTCCTCCTTCTCAGCAGAGTGCACAGACTACTCACTGGAACCCACAGCACTTCCCTGAACCCCGTCAACAATATTTCACTGGAGGCCAGTTAGTGACAGTGCAACTCATTGTTGTGTCTCCAGTCTTTTTCTGGGTGCATTATTGAATACACAATGCCCCCTGGTGGTTTGTGACACCTGGTCCACATGAACACATAAAACAAACCCTCTGTCCTGGGTTCTGTCAGTAATCACATTACCAAAATCCACTGTGCGATATTGGCAATTATTAAAGTGGCTTGTGTTGGAAACGTGTGTCAAGTTTCTGTTAAACTGTTGACAAGTTGTTAAAATGTTGGCGACGTGTTTTGCTTAAATACCAGCTGAGTACAAAGCCTGGCCTTTACACTCAGCCTGTTTACTTAGTTTTTATAGACTATTACTATTATATGTTCATAATGGCATTGTTTTACCTGTGCTCATGTTTGATTTTAAAATGTCTCACTCCAGCACTCATATGTGTCAGTTATTCTTTTTTTCAAAAACTCAGAATTTTATTGTTTCACCATGAGACTTTTAAAACCTTGTAACTTAAAGTCTTTTTTTAGTCATAACTCCAGTAAAGATTTTTTAAGGCTTAACTTCTGCATTCTTTACAAGACTTGCATCAAGTTTTGAGGCTGACAAACCAAATCTGGCTCTTGTTACATTTCTATTTGAGATAATATTGTTTAATGTGTTAAAATTGTTTCTCCAAATTGCTACAGATCCAAGTCTCTATTCTCATTTTGCAAGCAATACTAAGCATGCTTAGTGCAGACTTATCATGGCAGTTACTCAACTTTGAATAAAAAAAACAACAACTTTGAAGCTGAGAATATAAAATTGAATTTTCCTATAACCTTTGATTTTTGATGTAGAAATAAAAAACATCCAAATGAGACCGATTGATCGTTTGCTGATGAGTTTCCAGCCAAGTAAAATTTTAGATATAATGTCTACATAAAGACATAACTTCCATTGACAGTACGTACCTAGTCTCATGTAATGGGTATTGCAAAAAACTGGTACTCAAATCTTGGTGAGGTTTTTTAACTTTGATTTTTTTTAACAAACTGGCTAAATGCCATGATTCATTTAAATAACAAACAAAGACTAGACATTTACAAAACTTTATCTTTTCATTACTTTTAGGCCATACTTGGTACAATTATAGCTTAGACCTTTGTTTAACCTAAAAATAATAATCTACAGTGAGCTTCAAGTTGATGTCAGTCCAATCAAAGGGATTTATATTCCCACTTTTTATAATCTTGTGGGTATCTTGCACACCTTAATAGCATTATATCAGTTGTTGTTTTTACTCTGTTCTGTCTGATTTTTAGCAAGAAAAAGATGCAGCACAGTTTTAAAGCTTTAAAAAAAAGACTATTTCCCATCTCCACAGCTAAATGCTGACTGAGTGGCAAGTTAGTGATTTCCAGAGTTCAGCTGAGTTGAACTGAACCAACTCAAAGTTAAGGGAGAGTTGTACAGAATGTAGCAATTATTTTTTAATATAACCTTTTAGTTGGTAACTAATAAAGTAGAATTAGAATCAAGAAATAATAACTATGTGCTTTGGTCTTATTGCTGGAAAAGACAACATTTATTTTAATTAAAAAACACGGGGTAGCAAAAACACAAGTTTACACCCCACTTTAGAAAATAGGGAACCATCTGCTCTGTTGAGTTTTATACAGTATATAAAACATAGTCTGCTTATTTTTCTCCTGTATTGTTTTCTCATTTCAAAGTACAAAGTTAGTATTTGTGTTTAGTTATTTATTGTTTTTTGTTTGTTTGTTTTTTAGCTAATTTGATGGATTATGAGAAAAATGCAATGCTAATAAATACATGACAAACTTCTAATAAAGAACAAAGCATAATAAGCTAAAGCTAAAAATGTGTTTTTTTAATTTGTATCCATTTTTAATAATTTAGTTACGTTTGTTCTAAATTCTACATGTCTTGAAAAATCTAATTCATACTTGTATATAAATAATTAGACATATATCTGAAAACCAAAGTCCATTTATATTGTTTTATCAATAAATATGAACTGAGAATGGCCCTCAGCTAGGAGTTGTTGGTTTTTTTTTTTTGCCTCCACTGCAACTGAGTTTGACACCCCTGCCCTACAAAGCTGCTTTACTAAGTAAATGTTAAATCTCTGACTCATGACTCAGACTCATCTTCTTGCACTTATCTGTGGTTGGGTCACAGAGGCAACAGGTCCAGAAGAGAAACCCAGAGAAATAATGGAGTTATAGTTGACTTGGTCAAACCTTGAAAATAATGTTATGCACAACCTCATCTATCCATCTATCTTCTACTGCTTATTCATGGTGAGATCAACAGATCCAATAAGGAAAACCAGACATCCCTCTTCCCAGCTTCTCCTAGGGGACTCCCAAGGCATTCCCAGGCCAGAGAGGATATGTAATCCCTCCGGTGAGTTCTGGTTCTGCCCCAGGGTCTCTTCCCAGAAAACCTCTAAAGGGAGCCATCCAGGAGGCATCCTAATCAGATGTGTGTACTACCTCAGCTGACTTGAGAGTTGAACATGTAAATATAAACTTTCTAAAAGTTAATGCTTTGAACGTTAGCCCATGTTAGAAATGATGATGCTAACATTACTTTACCATTCAGAAACTGGACTCATTCTGTCCTCCACCTTGGCAGCGGGCATCCCCGAGTCAGTGCCTTGAGCCACTGGCTAGCTATATCGAACAGATATGGGTCAGGCCCACTGAGCTCCGCAAACCCTCCCTCAAACTGTGGTGATGAGGGAGGTGAAAAATCCATCCATTCATTTTCTTTACATTCTCCTTTCCGGGTCGCGGGGAGCCCAGAAAAGCCCCAGGCCGGGATTTGATCCTGCAACCTTCTTACTGGGAGGCAACAGCTCTAACCACTACGCCGCTGTGCCACCTGGTGAAAAATCCTCCACCTCGAAAGACTGTTCTGTGGCAAAACTATCTGCGTCACTCTGGTCACTCTCCATGTTTCACTATATGACAAATTAAGCTAGCTGTTACGTTCCATTGTCCTGACAACACCCCCTGCTCTCATGCCCACACTCGGCCGTGCCTCTCAGTGTCTCTTGGCTCCGCCCACTTTGGTGGAATTTTGAAAATCTGCCTGGGGGCGGGCTTAAGCTTTGACAGGGGGGTTAGTGACACTTTAAGTTGTGTGATTCTTTAAATGTTGCCATTGCTTTGTGCAGATTCAGTCACATGTTGAATGGCTTGACTCAAACAAGTGAAATGAGAAATCTTGATATGTACATAGTACATTTTCCAGGTTCAGGTCCCCACTACTGTCTATAACTGGCTTACAGACAGTAGTCATGTTTGAAACACATTTGTTGCTGCATACATACATACGCAGCAACATAAAATCCAGTTCACATTTCATAAAACACAGAAACCAGTGCCACTTCTTGTAAACAGTCATAACGGAATCAAGTGTCATGATGTGGTTATTAGGAGCAGCTGTACCAGATGGAGTAAAAGCTGTAATTAAAAAAAATGGTATTTTCAGAAATATTTAAGCTAATTTGTAAAAACACGAACCTACAGTTTGGGAGCTAAAGACCAGTCAAACATGGTGCTTGTACTCCACAGGCGTCTTCATGTCTTTTAATGGCTGCAGAGCTCTGCTGCACTGTAATAACAGGGTCTCCGGTGAGACCACGGTCCTAATGCAGTGGCACTCCAGCCCTGTTGAAGCTCCCATCATGCTCAGCTGTCCTCAGATGGGCTGCCTGACTGCCCACAGGCCAACTCTTCTCCACCACTTGCTCCCAAACAGCTTTTTAATAGGTTTTAAAAGAGGGTTATTAACATCACCTGCTAATTATGTTAAGGACCTAATTAGGGAATGAGAAAAAAGGCCTTTTTGTCTAATTAGGTTTTCTTTCTAAGTACACTGATAACCAAGGGAATGCTGAGATCTCTGTAGAAATGAGAGTGCAATGAGCCAGTGAGAGGATGCTTCAGAAAAAGAATTAACCCTTTCATCAGATTCTTGACTCTATTAACAGGCCCACTGGCAGAGTGCAATTACCACCCAAATCGTTTATTTGGGACATGTTTATCTGGAGTGGGAGTCTGCATCATTTAGCGCATTATAAACTCAATAGAAGCTTCATTAGCGATTACAGTCAGTGGGTGGTATTACCTGCCTGATAGCCAACCGCAGCCTGATGATATCAGCTCCCACTGCTGAATTACAAGGCAGGGACCTAATTTTTCAGACTATGCTGCTCAATCCTCGCTGTTTCCTCCACTCAGGCACTACCTGGCTGGTACACTGCCAGCTGCACTTCAGTGGGCCTTCGGCTGCAACATGGGAATGGAAAGAGACAACATACAACAGCTTAATCACAAAGCAAGAGCAAAAAAGGCTAGACCATCGAGAGGAAGGTTTAACAGAGGAAATGTAAAGTACTCCAGGTATATTATTGTTAGTCATGTTGTTACAAAGGCAAAAATCTTTTTTAGGAAAAACTGATAGAGATTCATTTGTCAAATATATTCTTTTATCTCCTAAATATTTGTGGTTCAACTGTACACATAAGTCACGTTTCGTATGTGTTTAGAACATAAGGAAAAAAACAAAACAAATGCTAGTTTGTTTGTTTTTTTCCTCCATTTTTTTTAAACAAACAAAAACATTCCCAGAATTAGACACAGAATAACAAATCACCATTTTTAGTGTAGAGGCTCTAAAGTTGTAGGTTATTTACAGACAGGAAGGGTTTGTCAACTGGTAACTTCACTATATAATATACTAATAAAATAGTCATGTATTGTATTATTCATCTAACTTAAATTTAAATTTATTTGAACAGTGTCCCACAGGACATGTGTCAAACAGAAAGTTTGATGAACTCTTAAACTGAAAGTGATCTCTGTTTTGTTAAGAAAATTTAACAAGAAAGCAGTCTAAATTAGTTTGTCTTAAACCTGATGCAAAAAGAAAAGGTACAAAGAGCTAAATAATATCTCCCAGTGTGAAAATGCAAAATAAATTGTTAAACACTCAAAACTAGCTTCTCAACTAGCTGAGTGTTAGTCCAAAAGTTAGTGTCTGTCCAAACACAGGTGGCACTTATTAAACATCCGGTGATGTATCTAACAAAGTGTATTAGTTTTTTAAAAGTGTGTTTCATGTCCTGTGTTTCACTTCAATAACCCATTTTTACATTGCTTTGGTGTAGAGAGCTTTACATGTCTTTTTTTTTTCTCTCTGTCACACCATTACAGTTAGCCAAAAGCAACATGTGCACCTTCTTATCAAAGTGGTGATGACCTGTGACTAAAGTATTTTTCATTTGATTGCACACATTGGACCCTGAAGTCTATATTGTGATGGTTCGGTACAAATACATGTACCGTGATCAGTGCTGCGGTCTTGTAATCCTGAGGCTGCAGGTTCTAGCCCAGCTTGTGTCAGGAAGGGCATCGGCATAAAACAATTGCCAAATCTTTCATGTGAGTTTGCTTGCTGTGGCGACCCCTGTAGAAGGGAGCAGCTGAAAGACCACCACCCCATATTGTCAGTGAACTTGAAGGCCATATACCCATATACTTTGATATTTTCTTTCCTAAAATTTTAAATGATAAAAACAAAGAAATGCCTACCAATGCAAAAAAGACATAAAACAAATATTTTTAAAGATATTTCTTCAGTTAAGGTTCTTATATACTTACTTAAAATGAATCAGGGTTTAGATAAACTGAATTGATATAATATTTTACAATAATACGAATAATGATGAACACTGAGCTTTGGCATGTGACATTTCTAAAACATGACATAAATGTTTATATTCAATAATCTTTATAGCTCAAGTGTGTTGACTAAATGCAATTAACAGAGCTATGGAAAGTAAACACATTATTTAATGACTTACAATTAAAAACAATAAATACAATTCACAAACTATCTTGCATTTTGATGTTTCTGATGTCAACAGACCTTTACTCAAGACCAGATAGTTTATGTGCTTCTTCTCTGTAATTAAGTATAAATAAAACATAAAATATATATTAGGAGTTTAATTTACTGGAATTTGTTCTGTTTTCCACATATCTGCCTACATGAGCACCCCCTCCAAAAAAAAGCAAAAAAAACTAAGCAACAACAACAAAAAAAACAAAAAACACAGAGTCTCAGCCTTGAGATCATCCAGATTTTTATTAACTATCACCAATTGGTCTTACATTTGTAAAACATTTGTCCAAAAACAGAAAGAAGGGTTTGAAGACCATATTACTGACCTGCTGGGTGTGCTGCTTTCTAAGGCATCAGGTGTGTGACCGTGTTTTTGCCTGTGTCTGTGTTAGTTAGCAAAATATTGCATCAACCACTGAACAGATTTCAATAAAACTGTTAGAAAGTAATCATTGAATGTACATCTACAACTGATTAACTTTTGGAGTCAACCCTATTCAAGAGGGCCACCACAGCTAATCAAACTGAGCCAATACAAAAATGGCTATAACTCAGTCAATTTTACAGATACTGAGCTAAAATTAGATGTGGCAGTATTTGTGAGTCATTTGAAAAGCGGAGAAGTTCAGGTATCTGGGAGTCTTGTTCTTGAGTGATGGTAGGATGGAGCAGGAGATGGATCGACAGATTGGGGCTTTGTCCTCAGTCATGAGGGCGTTGCTTCAGTCTGTTGTGGTAAAAAAAAAAAAGAGTTGAGTCGAAAGGCAAAGCTCTCAATTTACTGGTCTGTCTACATTCAAACCCTCACCAATAGTAATTAGGTATGGATCAGGAGCTGGGGAGTGTTGCTGGGGAGAGGGATGTCTGGGTTTCCCTCCTGGACCTGTTGCTCCTGCTTCTCACTACTGATAAGCATTAGAAGATGGATGGATGGATATGTGAATGGATAGATGATGTTGTGCACAACATCATTTTCATTGTTTGACCAAGTTAGCTATAACCCTATCATTTTTCAACATAAGATGATTGGATTTTAAAATTCTGGCATGAATAGCAGTGGGTGATGTTGGCCCTTTTTTAAACTTCTGTTTCTATCCAAAATTGTTTACAATTCTACTTATCTTCAAATTTAAATGTTAAAAATAAATGGTTAAAGTTTGAAACTAAAATATGTTTCACATTTTTATGCTCAATGATTGTTTGAAATTATGTGGCATTGTCTGTTAGTTTATATATGCAGGTAAGACAGGACTCAATTTTTTTTTATCACATCAACATTTACACAAAAACAAATTGTACAGTTTAATAAAAAAAAAAAGATGGAGAAAATTATGGAAGAGTAATGATTAATAGAAAAAGATTTAGTGAGAAACCTCTCATTTGGTGACAAAAGTCAAAAGTAGGGAACGAGAAGCAGTGTTTTTTGTGTGGTTATACGTTTAATTTACTTCACATCTCAAAAAATTGTCCCCCATGACAGAGACAATTTCCAGTGATCCTCATGTGGAGTGTCAGGCAGACAAAAGGAGGACTGCACTGAAACCTCTCGCCACAGCCACTAATGGAATCTCAATAAACCCCCCAGCCGGTGGGTCCAGCAGAGAAGACAGCCCAGCTATTAGAGCCGAGGACCCGCTTTACCTGAGCACCCCTTGCCTCGGCCTGTCTATTATTATCGCTTCATTTTATTGGTGTGAAACAGCACCAGCTGAATGGAAGGGGAAAGCAGTGAGAAAAAGGGAGGTTATGCCCGCTTCAGACCTGTGTACTTTGACATTTGTAAAATCCAGTTCTGCTGGGTGGAGGGGATCAAATAGCAGCTTTCTAAATTGACGGAGGTAGACTCTGTGTTTAAACTGATAGCGGATCACCAGGCTGGGCCTGATGGCCAATCTCTATTCCAAGCAGAAGAAAAAAAAACATGGCTATTGCACACAGCAAGTGTTAATCTGGCTTTCATTAAAAAAAAAAAAAAAGGTGCAAAAGAAAAATCAATTTGTGGGAAAAAACCCCGCCACAGATAAATATTATATTTCAGGTCTTTTCCAGTCAACTCACACTGCTGCCACTGAATGTTTTCTCCTTCTGTCTCAAAGTCATAACCATTGTTTTAGAGCATCAAATTGAGGAGGTAGAAAATGATGAGTTGTCTTTAATAAAAATATGATTTCACTATGGAGCAGTGATTCTCAAAGTCCAGAGTCTTGTCTGGATCCAGACCTTATCACTAGTCAATCTGGACCCAGCCCAGATGCTTTCCTATGTTCCAGTAAAGAGCTGTGTGACTCCTTTAAGGGGGAAAGAGAGTGCATGGGACAAGCAAGGGAGGGTGCAAGCCTGAGTCTATTGGTGGGCAATACAGCGAAATCTGATACTGATCTGTTAAAAAGTACAGGGTTAATGTCCACAATATTGTTTCCATACAATACTTTTAATATATAATTACTGAATTTGTGAAAAATTAAATCAGTACAGAGTGCAGAATGAAAATCCAGTACCGATGTTGGTATCAATAACAGACCTGGAGTGGTCAGTTGGGAGCACCAAGAGAACTCAGAAGTTAGTAGAAAATGATGTGGCCAAATATGTCAAACTGAGTGTATTTTTGTGTTTTAATAAAAGTCTTTGGTTTGAGAGTGAAGGTGCAGAATGTGAGTAAAGTAAGATATAGGCTCAGTATAAGCAGTTTGAGACGCCAGCAGGTCCTCTTAACAAAGTACAGTGCTGTGTGCAAATGATTATTCAAGCTTCATTTGCATGAATCAAGTCAATGTAGCCTGTATGATATGAATAAGTGCTTTGCAAAAAGCATGTTTCCACTCCTCCTAAATGTGACACTTTGTGGTCTTGTTGCCCCACAGCAGCTGCAGTCCAGTTTGCTGCTGAAGAACTGGGACCAAGCAGCAGCTAGAAAGTCTTCTTTCAAAGTTAGCAGGTAGGATTGATCAATGAGGGATTATTGTGATAAAATCATATTATACATTATAAGGCATAGATTTGGCTTAACAAAAAAATTTGAGAAAGAAATTCTTCTGTTTTTGGACAATGATAAGAGTATAAATAAGGTTGCAGAGACCAGTTCACTGTTTTAAAATCAGCCATGTGTTCTTGAAGATACAGAGGAAACACATTTAGTTTGAAACTTACACTACATAACAGTGAACAGTGGAATTAGTATTGTTTTGGGGTTTTTTGTATTTTGTATTTAAAGATTGGATTTCCAAAAACTGTAAAGCACAGAATACAATTGTTTTTGTTGTTCTAATGGTGATTGTGGTGAAGCAATCAACTGTGGAGATGTGTAAATTAACATTATTTGCCCTTTATGCCCTTTGCCCTTTTTAATAGTGTAAAAATGACACAAAGCTGTAGAAGGTAATGTGCAGACTTACACACTAAGTTTTATACGAGTGCCGGTCAGAGGCACAAAACCCTGAGGCTAAAAATGAGTTCCACTCCGGCCCTGATCGATAACATTGATATTTGGATCAATCTGCCTACCCCTAGTATCTCTCTGGGCTACAACTGTAGAGACTAGATGGCGACTCAAAACTGCGAGAGTATCTGCATATTTTTATTTTTTTGCATTCTTAAAAACCTCTGAGCGTTTGCAAACAACAAGCCATGTTGTGAAAATTACAGCCTTTTTTTGTGACATTCCAGCTCACGTGCATTATTTTGTTGCCCACCCCCACCCACATTGTACCTGCCTTGGCTTGCTTCATTCCCACCTTGTCAGCCAAAGCAGCTTTGTCTTCTGTCATGTCATGAGAAACTAAAGCAGAAGAGAAGAAGGTGTTATGTTGCATCACCATCGAGTTATCTAAATGTGCAAAGAACGAAAGGTAGACTTCTGAGTCTTCAAGGATGAATGGATGTAAAAGTATGTATTTAGTATGGCCTCACTATGGTTGGTTCTACATATCTGTGTGAGTGCGTTCTGAGCAGTAAATATGGTAAAAAGTTCATATCGCGACTGCCTGACAAAGGAATATTTAGGTCAGTTACTCTGTCTGACAGCAACATCTTTTGTTGCAAGGTTTGGGCAGCACATTGAAGGCAGACTGTCCTATTTTTTACACTAGGTTTACTCTAGGTACTCTGATGTTACAGTGTCTTGTTGCTTTAAGTTCAGTCTATTTAATATGTTTATTCTTGTGGAAAAACAAAGACATTTTATTTTTTTAATATAAAAATCAGTGCACATTAAGCTTTACTATCAAAAGTTAGAGCAGCTTTGGTTCACAATTAAATTTTAAAAAGGAGTTTACTTTTCATTAGTTGTTCGGGACTTTTGACCTTATCTAGAAATCAGATTTGGGCCTGCTAGAGAGTGTGCACTAAACATCTTGGCCTGAAAATATATAATGAGAATATATTATACAAACTGGGCCCTCAGATTCTTGCCAGGAGAAGTTTGACATGTAGTAGAACTGAGGATCCAAGATCTTCTAATAGAAGAAAACTGCACAACAACCACCCATCCACCCACATTATGTGACAGTAGCATTCCACCACATGTAAATATAATTATACACTATTAATAATTATGTGTGTGCAGCAGTGATGTTTTCTCTGCTGGTATCCTGCTGTTTCCGTCAGTTCAGACCTTCAATAGCATGTTCTTGATGATTGGCTTGCAAGTGGATAGAGCTAAAAGCAGGTGTGAACGGACTCAGGTCACATTGAGAACACATTCACATCCATCACTCAAACCCCACTGACCCCTTTCAAACTCAGTTTTAAGACTGGAAACGCAGTTGTTCATGCTTTCCCGTTTAAGCAAACTGTTAGTGCAAGCTGGTGTTGATACATCAGGTGCACCACAGCGTTTCTCTCAGTGGTCTACAGTTTTCATTACAACCATAGGCGAAGATAATGCACTGATTTATCAAATGTCTATTGACAAAAAAGATGTTTGAGTGATTTCTCAGTATTTGTGTCTTCTGAACCCTGAGTGAGTAAGTTATCCAAATGTTGATAGCAAGTCTTCTCACACAGAAGGTTTGACTTGCAGTCATTTTTGCCTGTTGTATCTTTGGCAACAACAGTGCCCATAGTTACAAAAATAAGAGCTGCACACACCCATCCACTGACAAACCTGGTAGATCCTGGTGGACAGGTAAGATGATAAAATTGACATCCCTGTTCTTTGGGTGGCAGGACAGTGGTTAGAGCTGTCGCCTCACAGCAAGAAGGTCACATGATCGCCTCCCAGCTGGGGCCTTTCGCTTTGAAGTTTACATGTTCTCCCACCATGCATGCGTGGTGGTCCTTATTTTGGTCCTTATCTATGGTGGTCCTTTTTTTTGTGAATTATTCATTAATTGTGAGTCATTTAAGCAGGTTCTATGGAAGTGTTTCTGACACTGAATCATTTTAAAACCAGGTCTCAGAATGGGGATTTTCGGACCCCCCATTTGCATTTCAAAGGAATGTGCAACGCGTAAAGTCACACATGCGCACCACAAACAGCTAAGGTCAACAGTTGTTCTCCCTATGCAGAAGTAGATCAAAAACAGTAGTAATGACAGATAGCAGAGTGCTGTTTATGTTACTCACCCTTTTCAACATGTAGCAGCAACCCAACCTCACCGTAAGTCCAAACAAACATCCATGTATTCACCATTGTTTACATGCCTGAGAGACTTGTGTCTGCACGCATGTCAGTGCCAACTAGTGGCCTGGCATCGGAACTGCAGCTGGTTGATGCGTTTGCAAAGAAACACTCAAGGAGGCTGGAGCATGAACATGACATGGTGAACAATACTAGAATTGTTATAATGTATATTTATATATGCTACCTTTGTGTTGTAAATAAAAGTTATGCAAAACTAGATCTGTTTAAAAAACTTGTGAGCTAATAGATTTTTAAAGTAGTGTAGGAATATATATATAGTGCCTGAACTTAACGTATGATTGATTTTAGAGGTGTAAAGCATCAGGTTTCTAAAATTTTATGTGCTCAAAATTGCAATTGTTTGGACAAAAAAAGAAGAATGTTAAGTCAAAAACTATAGCTGTAGGACTATACTATAGTAATCGAGTAAATGTTCCGGGCAGTCAGATTAATTTCTTTGTTGTGTTTGATATATTAACATTTTTATACTTAACTATACATAACTTAAAATAATTTATTGATAACTTTTCATCAGAACATGTACATCAGAATTAGTTTTAATCTAAAACCCTTAAAATGCAGGGGTTTTTAAGTGCCCACGAGAGCTATGCAGATTAAAAAATATTAAAAGTAAAAAAAAAAAAAAAAAACTCAAACCGAAGCAAGTTTAGAATCTTGTAAATGTATAGTGGCTTCAATCGGATGCACAAATAGGAAGAGACACCATCTCTTACCTCCAAAATCAGTGTAAATATTAAGAAATGTTCTTGTTCCTGTCTAGTGCACTGCTACAATCCCACTGACAGTGCTGCACTGAATCCCCCCCACCCTCCGTGAACCTGCTGTGAAATCAGCCTGAACACGTTTCTATCTGCTCCACGGAGCCATACTTTACAGAAAACAAAGCCCATTCCCGTGAGGGGTGTAGCAGGCATGGTGTTGGGTGTTTACTGTTTGCTGAAGCCAACCTCGGTCGCAGAGGGAGACAAGATGAATTTGACAGCTAATGTAAAAATAACAGACAATCATAAATCAAGGAAGCAGGCGTCGGGAGTCAATGATGAGAGTTAATCAATACAGGCCTGACTTTGCCATTGTGTGAAATGGCACTCCATTTATTACAGGGGGGGACTTAGAGGAGAAACATTATTCATATTAGAGTATGCACACGCTGTTGGGAGAGAAGTACAGTGGCTATTGGAGAAAGGAGCTGCTTAGTCATTGCACTGCTACAGCAAAAGGTCTGCAATCAGACAAAGATTTGACTTTAAATTATTAAACTGCCCTCAGTTTAATCAGATATTTGTTTAAAACTCAACTAGTATTTACAAATCAGGCATTTTACAGCACATTAAGGAGCACAAAAATCCCACAATGTTTCTGTATTTGTTGAGACATTGAAATTATTTGTATTTTATTAAGACCAAGAATGCACTCCTTTTTGTTTTTGCTTTTATAATTTTTAATTTTAGGTTATTAAAATGTTATACATGTTTTTCAATAAATAGTTTTAATGACTGTTTATTAAACAATTCCACTGCTAAAAGCTTTTGTAGCACTGTTTTATTCTTACACAGGGTCTATAAAGTGCTTCAAAATGTGTTCATTTATTGTCTGAAGAAACACATATAGTAATCTCTGAAATCAAATGTCACAAACAAACAATTCAGAGGCAGAACTGTCAGCAGAACAGACCTTCATCATTGAAAATCAGAACTCCACAATGTTCCAAAAATCAGAATTAACAGGAGAGAGAGGAAATCTTAGAACCAAACTATGTTTATAACAGCTCTGTTCCTTGAAGTCATTAAAGACAGAAAACTCACAATCATTTATTAATAAAAATATATATATTTTTTTTATCTATTCTATTGACAAGAGCATTGAAAAAA
>JAOXNZ010000091.1:27174198-27185528 GCA_028566095.1 Kryptolebias brasiliensis
TCTCGAACATAAACATTTAGTTTGTAAACTAAAAATTTAGTGTGAATTTTTTTTTCTTATGAAAGGCTAAATAAACCAAAATATTGCTGTTAATTTTTGACTGTAACTTTACAAACGGCAACCTATATTGCACTCTGTTTTTAGTTACATTTTACACAATGTTCAAACCTTTTCAGAATTGGGGTTGTAAAAAATGTACCTGCAGTTTATTTTCCATCGACAGGTAATCTAAGGTTTTAAAATGCCAAAACTCACTCTTTGTTATAGCTTGTGAGGAGGTAGAACCCCCTGGAGGTACTCACACCTTTTCATCCCCCAGAGTTTGGTGGCGCATTGCCATCCCATCATTCCTATGTGTTACTTTTCAATTTCTATCAGAGTAGGAGAGTCTGGTCCCTGCCAGTCCTCTGTGAGGGAAATGAAGAGTGGGAGTGAGAGGAAGGCTGGATGGGAGAGCAGCCTGGATAATTGACACTGACAGAGAGCAGTCAGCCCTGATTAGTTCAGCCTTGGTAAGCAGTTCATTAGCAGCCCAAGTTCAAAAGGAATGGCAGACAAGAAGAAAAGATGGAGAAAGATACAAGAGCAGTGTGTGCAGAGACATTCAAGGAAGACTCTTTGTCCGAGGTCTGACATGGAAGAAAAGTTGCAACTTGGCACCTTGGTGACCTCAAGTGGACAAAAACAAGTTACTGAAACTGAAGTTAATGTGATTGCCTACAAAGTGGCGAACAAAACTTTTTCATTTGAACTTAAACTTCCCAGCAGTTTAATTTTTTTTCCCCAAAGAGGTAATTAAATACATTTAACTGCTTTGTTTAGCTGTCATTAGTTTTCAAATGTCACTGACGTCAAACGAAATCTTTATTTCCACACTTTTATGTTCACATTACGATGGCAACTGCAGTCAGCAGATCTGGATTTGTAAAATACTTTCTACAACAACACACAATAGAGGACCGTTTTGTTTTTCATAAAACATCAACGAAAAACTTGTCTTGAGTTGTGTAAAGTTCTATTGGAAAAGCTTTTTGTTTTATTTTAAGATTCCATATTTATTTCCCACCACTGAAAGTGACAAACAAATCTTTTTTGTCTGTGTGGTTCTTTGTCTAAATTATTAGCAAAATATCTCATGAACCTATGAATGGATTACATTTGTAAAATTTGCTGAGTTATAACTATATTTGTGTTTGTCAAGTTTGCTTAGCTCTGGTGGCCATCTTTAATGTGACTGACTCCAAAAGTTAATCAGTTGTAGATGCTAATCCATTGCTAACTTTGAGAGTTTCATTCTTTGCTTTCTGCAATGGGCAATAATAATAATTTGGGAAACAGAACAGAACAGTGTAGAGCTCTCTTGTTAAAAAACAGTATATGTTTAAAGAAGATAAAATTCAGCAGCCACTAATTGGTGCAAACAAGGCAGAGAAATGGCACTAAAAGCTTAAAGGAATACATTATAATGATCACACAGTGGTGGTCTATGTCAGCACCTCTACCCTGTTACTGTCTATTTAATTATGTGTGTGGCTGTGGAGAGAAAGGGGACAATTTGGATTTTCTTATCAGTATAGTGGGTTTGTCAGAGTTGTTAGCACCTAGAGTATGTGATGTGAATGACTGTCAGCTACAACTACACCAAAGTTTAGCTCAGGATCTGTAAAATTTGCAGAGTTATAGCCATTTTTGCGTAGGCCAAGGTCAGTTAGCTGTGACATCCATTTTGCAATGGTTGATTCCAAAAGTGAATTAGTTGTAGATCTACAGCCAATAATTACTTTTCTGAAAATTTCACAAAAATCCATCCAGTGGTTGAACTTCCAGTAAACGCGAATGGGGTAAGATGCGTTTCGTAGGAGATCTGCAGGAAAGTAGAATAATATATTTTAATTAACACTTAAAGTTTGTCCATTGCTTATGTGTTCAAAGAGTTATGTCCTTAGAACCATATCTGGATAAATGTTGAGTCTTTGGATTAAAAATAAATGTACTGGGACTAGCCAAGTAGGGCCGCACCATCAAACCTCGGAGGCTGAATTCCCCAAGAAGCTGAATGTTACTAAAAATATGCTTATTTGATGAATATTTATGTAGTCACTTATTTTACATTACATATTTTTATTTAAATAGTATTACTCTGTAGAAATTTGATTTCACTTTGACACTGAAGAAAGTTTTTTTATTTTTTTATTTTGAACCCTTTGTCATTCCTTATAGGGGTAATACTGTCATGCTTCTGGAGTTTTTGTGTGCTTTGCTGTTTTTGAGTTTTTTTCTCTAAAAATATTACAATCAGACATGTTTTTCTACTTTAAGATTACTTGTGTTCAGCTTGTTTTCTGTTAATCAGCTCCTCCCTTTGTCATTTGCCATATTTCTTCTCAGTTCATCAGTCTCACTTGTTCCTAATCTAGTAAGTAATCACCTCTCCCAGCCTACTTATACTTTCAGCTTTCATTCAGTCATTGTCAAATCCTTCAGTCAATTCCACATGTACTGGTCTCTGTTTCTTCCAGTCCTGCTCTTTTGTACCCTGCTTTGCTCCTGTCTGGTATGTTAAGTTTGTCTTGTTTTCTCGACTGCTTTGATTAAAGTTTTTGTTTTATTTGAGTTACCTCTGTCTGTGCCTGCATTTTGGGCTCTTACAAAACTACAGTATCTATTTATCAGAGGTGGAAAGAGTACTAAAAAAATGCAAGAGTCAAAGTACCATTAGTCTACTGACATTTTACTCAAGTACAAGTAAAGTTACTGTTATGAAGGTGCATGGCGAACACAGAATGCAGACTCATGTTTTGAATTAAAATAAAAGCTAATTCATTAACAAAAGAAAAAGAAAAACAAAAGGCTGATGTGGCAGCAAAAAACAAAGCAACAAACACTGAGGACAGGAGCAAAAACAAAAGGAGCATGAACATGGCTTGAAAAACTCAGAGGCATGGACATCTAGGGAGAATGAATAAAAAAGACCGGTTATAAAGAACTGAGGGTGAGTAGGAAATGGGTTACAGCTGGGGAGAACAGATGAGGTGAGGTGAGGTGAGGTGGGCATGGCAAGCAGACGAAGAATTACTGAGCAGAGGGCAGGTGAATATCCATCCATCCATCCATTTTCTTTACCCGCTTCTCCATTCTGGGTTGCGGGGAGCCGGTGCCTATCTCCAGCAGTCACTGGACAGGTCGCAAGTCCATCGCAAGGCCACATAGAGACAAACGAGACAAACAACCATTTACACTCTCACTCACACCTAGGGGCAATTTAAGAGTTATTAATTAACCTAAAGTAACTCATTAATTTACACTTAGCAAAAGTTATTTACTTTTTTAACAGTGGAATGGGGTCACCGGTCAATGGAAACTCTAAACTGTTCCTAAGTGTGAGTGAGCGGGTTTATGGTTGTTAGTCTCTATGTGGCCCTACGATGGCCTTGCAACCTGTCAAGGATGTCAAGTGACTGCTGGAGATAGACACCAGCTCCCCATGACCCTGAGAGGAAATAGCGAGCTGGATGAATTGATGGACATATGTAAATAAGTATTTATTTAGATGTGGTTTCAAATGTAGCAAGGCACAAAACACTTATGCAAATCTTACTCAAGTAAAAGTACAAAAACTGATTAGTACTCGTATCAGTACTCTGTATTGCCAAGTACTCAAATTTAAGTACTTGTACTTGGAAAAAGAAACCTCACAGGTCTGAATAACCTGCAGACAATGAGATCAACCTGAACACTTCCATGATCTAAATCCCAATCAAACATCATTTACAGCTTGTTTTATTTGGGCCCCTGAGGACAGTGTCCTCCCCACATTTTGCCATGGCAACCAGGCTCTCATTTCAGAAGTGTCATACCACATTATCATCCCGTGTGCTCACATATACTCCTGGCTGACAACTTCACCAAGGACCGTGGTGAAAAATAGTCAGCCTTCTTCTTCACCTCCCTCTCCCTCTGTTTCTGCCTGTTTCACTCCCTGCTGTACCTTCACCTATTCGCTCCTCTCTGCTCTCTGTAGGTAACCACTGAAGATTGAACATGTGATATATGGAACATTTCTTCTAATTGGGAACATGTGCAGGCACATGCATTAGTAACAGAAATAGATAACGATTAGCCAAAAGATGGATAGGACATGTATGTTGTCTAATGTGCATGAAAGTGTAATGATTTTTTATCAAGGTCACACTGAAACGGTTATAAACATATAAACATTCATACAATAGTGTGGTGCGGTTGTGTTGTGGCCTCATTAATCTGTGCCTGTGTATAAACGGTTCAGTAGAGTTTTGGTTGGTGTTGTAATTTATCAACCTGATAATCTAATGAAGAACATCGGTAAACAAAACTCACATGTCTGTACTGTAATATCACTGGTACCCGTGAAACCTATGCTATTGAAATTTATGATCTATGCTTTTTCATTATCCATTTAGTTGTCTCTTTTTATCATCAGAAATCAACTAAAAGGAACTAAACTGTATTGATGAAACCTTTGGTACCCTATTTTTGTCAAGTGCAATGAATCTTTCTTCTAATGCTTCCCATTTGATTTTGGATGTTGTCAAATAATGAAATACTGTTTATGTGACATACAAAAATAGATATTTATTTGTTTTATTTTATAGGTAGTGATTTTGTATGTTTAAAATACACTATATTGCTAAAAGTATTTGCTTGTCTCCCTTCACACGCATGTGAACTTCAGTGATATCCCATTCTTAATCCATAGGGTTTAATATGATGTTGGCCCACCCTTTGCAGCTATAACAGCTTCAACTCTTCTGGGAAGACTTTCTACAAGGTTTAGGAGTGTGTTTACGGGAAATTTTGACCTTTCTTCTATAAGTGCATTTGTGAAGTCAGGCACTGATGTTGGACAAGAACCTGTCTCCACTGCTCTGTGATTTTACGTGGCCTACCACTTCGTGGTCGAGTTGCTGTCATTCCCAATTACTTCCACTTTGTTATAAAATCACTAACAGTTGACTGTGGAATACTTAGTAGTGAGAAACTTTCACGACTGGATTTATTGCACAGGTAGCATACTATCATGGTACCATGCTGGAATTCACTGATCTCCTGAGAGCGACCCATGTAGATGTTTGTTGAAGCAGTCTGCATGCCTAGATGCTTGATTGTATACATCTGTGGCCATGGGAGTGATTGGAACACCTGAATTCAATGATTTGGATGAATTCAGTGAATACTTTTGGCAATATAGTGTAAATGCTGAGCTACCTTCAGTGAGGCAGATTTTTCTGAGAGAAGTATTAAAATAAACTAGAAAAAATGCATTTTCTGCTAGAGTAGGCCAAACATTCTTGCTCTTTCTCTTTCAGCAGTGGGTGATAATAATTTCCTACAACACCACCACAATCATGTTTAGAAATTGTATCATTGAAACGCTTAAACTGTTTCACACTTTTAGTGATGCCAGCAATTTTTTTGTCTTCTCTGCACCGTTCATCCACGTACTTACCCATTATGTGAAAAGTCCTGGAACTCTTTCCAACAGCTCCTCAACTCCTGGAATCGTGGCCAACCCCTCCACAATGTGTAAAAAATAATCCATTAAGAACAAACACTGTTCATCTATTCAGCTCATGAACTGCTTCATTACCCACCTGCAATCAATAACATTTTAACTGTCTATTCCCCAGATACTCACTAGATGCACTTCCTATCCCCTTCACAGTAAAAGCATTGTTTTACAGTACTGTTTTCTGCTTGGTCTTTTTGGTTTTGACGCTCTGAACTCTGGTGTAAAAATCACAACAAAATATGACACTAAGCTGTGAGAGTTTGGTGTTAGATGAATTTGTATTTTATTTAAAGATCCAATTCATTGCTAAAACCAAACTAATATTTTGAACCTGTTACCTTTCACCAATTTGTTTTCGAAAAGAATAAGATGCTCAACATTTTCTCAAAAACACATTAAAAAGACCACTTTGTGATCCAGAGGTGGAGTGTCCTCTGGATCCCAAAAGATATTTCTGGGTGTAGTGATATGTAGAACAGCTGGCCTTCCCTCCTCCTGCCTAATCATTCTGATTGGCTACCTTTACACCAAACTCCTGCTCCTACAGCCAGCTGGAATCCCCATTCCAACAATTGTCAGAACATTCTGACAAAGTGGGCCTGTTTACTTCCATGTAAATAAATAACCAGATTCACTTTCAGCTCTTGTATTGGCCCCATGACAAATTTACTGTAAAATCAAGCAAGGATGCTCCTGGGTCGGCCACAATAAAGCTAGCAAATTGCATCGAGATGCAAACATCCCAATAAAAAATCTCATTTCACCCCAAATAAACCACAGGTTCCACTGATTGCAAGCCACCACTGTTTTCATATCAAGCAAATCAAAAGATATGACAGCCCCCCTCCCCTCGCATTCAGCCAAAACACAGCACGGGCCCTCAGTTAATGGGTCCGATTCATGTGTTTCAGCATGCAATGCAAATTAAGGGAGGGCAGAATAGAGATGGGGCTTTTTCTTCCTGTTCTGCTGTTTACCAGCATCATTGCAAGGTTAGATTCTGATGAGAGCCAATCACTTCAGCATAATATTTGCTTGCATGCGGATCAACAGCACTGTGTACCACACAGTCCATAGTCATGCTGCTGAGAGGGGGAATTTCAGCTGGAGGATGCCTTCCCTCCCTGTAATTACCTTCTGCTTAAAAATATATTCAGACAAAAGGGGCCATGGGTGGAAAAGGGTTAGGAGATCAAGGAAAAAGAAGCAGGAGATGAATAAAGAATAGCTGAGTAGAAGAAGAAAAAGAAGAGAAAAATATTTGTGGAGCCAAAATAATAAAGGCTAAAGAGAAAATCAAGCAAACAAATCTAAAGATCACTATCTCACTAGGCTGTGACTGTTGGGGACTAGTTGATGATTCAAAATAGGGAAAAAATACACAAATCTACTGTTACACTTTTACTGAATTCTGAATGTTTGTGACCAAGTGACCAGCGACCCTTGTGGCCGCCTTTTGCACGACTCAATTTTGAAAATCATGTATGTTCTTATGTACAGCTTGCAAAACTGCATTCTTGGCCATACACATAATTTTGCAGCCTACCTTTGTCCAACTCAACCCACTTTGTCCCCACCTTGGCAGCCACCCCCATGTTTATGATTCAGTTTTCTGGAGTAATCTTTAGAAATAAGGATAGGCAGTATTGGACCAGTTTTTTAATAATTATTATTTATTATCTGAGTGTTTTTTAGACCTGAAACATTCAGAGCTGTAACTTCAGATGTTTTCTGTCAGAGGTGAACTCTTGGTAGGTGTCAAAATACAGCAATACTGTCTGAAAAAGTGTTTGAAAAAGATTTGAGACGATTTTGAAAGAAAATTTGTCACACTAATCTTTCAACATGATCAAAATCCAAACAACAGGACTATGAGCCTCTGCAACTCACATGAGGAATCTGCGAACCTCCACGAACACTTCGAGACATTTTGGAGACTGTTTCTCTAATGCTGTTTGCAAATTAGTCACCAACTGTTGCAACCCAGTGAGTGACTGGCTTAGGTTGAAAAACAAGAAGACAAGAAAAAAGATGCAGAAAAGAAGAAAAGGAAATGGGCTGAAATTAAATAAAGAAATAAAGCTGGCTCCCTGTAAAATTCAGAAGATAATTTAAATTCTTGCTTCCAATTCTCAACAACCAAGCTCCACTTTATATTACGGAACTTATTGTTTCATATTTTTAGAACTCTCCAGTTTTGAGTTGCGAAAGCTCCCCCAATGGGAAGTAAAATGTCTTCTACTGAATAGAAATCCAGTTGCTTTGTTTTTTAAAACTGTTTTGGAGTGGGCAGTCATTTAAAATAACAGTTTTACTTGCTTGCGATCCAGCATTAACAAGAGCTTTTCCTCGTTAGATAATCTTTCACTGACATCCATACATGATTTATCAGCTGTAAGTTATGGAGGTTTATTCCAACTGAACAAAGATGTACTGTACTGTATGTGAATGTATTGTTTTATAACAAAAATCAAATAAAAAGAATTAATTAAATTTAAAAAGTTTTTCTTTGGTATGGTGCCCTGAAATTACTTTTGTTGTGAAATGATGCTGTATAAAAAAATAGTAGATTGAATTGAAAGGCAATGGAGAAAAATCATTTTCTCTCCTCTTTCTTCATGTAGTGATAAAATGTAACTCCCATCATCAGAGGCTGCAATTTTAACAAAACAATCTGAGATCACACAGCATGCACCTCTCCACCACCACCACCTTTCAACACCACCAACCCTAGGAATCCTGAGCCTGTGTAGATTGGAGGATTAATATTTTTCAGTGTTCTGCATGTTTGAGTGTAAGACAGAACAATTTCAATTAGTTTAGGAGCATGCAAAGATATTTTAAAGATATTTTAAAATTACAGACCTAACATTTCCTAAAGGAATGCATATCATGTGCTACCTTTTATGCTAGAGTTTTAGACTAAGACATCTTATGTTGATAAATGAGTTGTAGCCATTTTAGCTTAACCATGACAAAAAATGTTATGCATGGTCTCATCCAATATTGCAAGATGTAACACTCAAAATATGTCTTGTGAACAACACTCACCTACTACAACATAATCTTTGTCATTATCTGTAATTTTGAGTTAGCTATAGCCATTTTTGTGTTGACAAGGGTTTATTAGCTGTGGTGGCCATCTTAAATTAGACTGACTCCAAATGTTAACGAGTTGTAGATGTTCACCCAATAATTACTTTCTGAACATTTCATTAAAATACATCTAGGGGTTCATGAGATATTTTGTTAACAGGCAAACTGGATTGAGAAATCAATTCAATTCAGTTAAGTATAGCACCAATTCATATCAAAAGTAATTTCAGGGCACTATACAAAATAAAAATAATAAATAAAAATGCATCTAAATCATGAAATCAAGATTAAGATCCAGATTTAAGTCCAATTACCTTTTGTCAGTTGTAATAAAATAGGAGACAGCAGTTTAAACTCACAAACCTAGGTCCAGCAACTGCAGATCCTCTGTTTCATTGAACATGGCTCTCCGTTTCTTATTTCTACTAACACAGTCTCCTCTGCCCAATGCTGTCACAACAGCGCCCTCTAGTGACAAGAAGTAATAACAGCAACAGAACAGAGCTACAATGCATTTACTGTGTAAACCTGAAAACACATCTTCCCCACAACCCAAAAATCATTACTCAATTTTCTTTTAGGCTTCAACTTATTTCATCACATAGTCTTGTGTGCATGTCTTTCCTATAGCAGAACAGTTTGCTTTTGTGTCTGGGCTGAGGTCTTCATCTGATGTGTCATTCCTTGATGTTTCATTTGAGCCCTGTCGGCAGAGTGAAAGTCGTGCTGCATTTCTTTTTTTCCTGTCACTGAGAACGAATGAGCTCAGGTAAGTTTGTTGTGGTACTGGGAATTGCTGTATTGATTGATGTACTAGGTCTCTCCTTTTCCTATGTAAAAAGTCAGGTGATCTTGACTGGGGTGCAGACCCTTCTCAGAGATAAAATGTCCCAGGATTGGAATAGTTGACTGACCAAATTAGCTTTTGTTGAAGTTGATCTGTGGGCCCATGTCTTTAAGGTACTGAAGAACAGCTTGTAAGTGTTCATCATGATGTTCCTTGGAGTGCCCATATGTTATATTATCATCCAAATAGTTTTGCACTTCTGGCAAATCTTTTAGAATTGTCTGCATCATCCTTTGAAGGGCAGATGGTAAACTAAAAAGGTCCCTCATGAGGCACAGTGTGAGCCCATTATCACACATTTATTAGGTTCACGGAGATCAACACAATGTCTCTTTAGCATTGGAGTAAGTGTTTGAGCTCTGCTGAAACCTCTTTATGTACAGAGTGGCAGAAGTCTCAGTTTTTGGCACATGGGTTGCTTATTTGCTTGTTTATAATAAACATGGGGTGGAGGTCCAGGTGCTTCAGAAGATCACACTACTCTTACCAAAACATCTGCCATCACAGCTCTGAATGATTATTGGCCTGTGACCCTGACTTGGGTGATCATGAAGTGCTCGGAGAGATGGGTACCGCAGTACATCAAAGCCTACATTCCACCTGGCCGTGACCAACAGGTCACCAACAGACCTGGTAGATCCACAGAGTCATATATATCCACAGATCCAGAGTCGTATGGATATGGATCCATATTCAGTTTGAGACAAAACTGGACATGCTGGCCTTATGACTATAGACCGCTTCAACTGACATCATCAGTAGGATGCATTGCTACTGGAATAGCAAAAGAGCACATTAACAGAGGTAATAATTGGATTGAGTTTACTTTAATCTGTAATATTTATTTGTTTAAAGAGTTTGATGGCTCAGAAACGGGATAAAAAATGATGGAACTCAAAAGTTAAAATATGTGGATATGCTTGAGCCCGACAAGCAATGATAGTGGCAGAAATTGAGGTTATTGAACAACTTTGACCCTTACGAAAATGTGCAAGAAATTGTAAAGATGTCAAGGCAAACAAAAGTTTCCAAGCATACAATTTTTATATCATTGTTTGGGTGCAGGAAACCAGTGTTTTAGTGAGGCATGATTACCATACAGTAACAGCCAGAGTAAGTGAGCCTTATCCTTTTCACATTATACTACGCAACATTCTCATTCAGAGTTCATATTGGTTTTAACATTAATATTGACCTGACATTGTTAAGCATTTTTTGGCCATAGAAAAGGCCCATGCTGAGAAAAAAAAAAGATAAAAAATTTATGTCCACTTTTATGAACAAAAACCTCTGATCTTTTTGACATGGCTTTGGTCATATGGAACCAGATGTCTTATTTTTTTTGTCCTGTTTTTCTATCATGTCCATGATAGAGGCATGCTAAAAGTGTCAGGGTTCTGGGAGCTCTGGTGTTTCTGGGCTGCTATTTCTTGATTATTTCCTGTAGGTGGAGTCTGCTCTCCAGGTGGTGCTACGACAGGTGTTCTCAATCATGGATTCGTCAAGTGAGGTTTAAAGGGACTCGCCTGCCAGCACTTCCCTGTCAGAATACTGTTAACCAGTATGGTACTTTATACCACGGAGATCCTTGCTATCCCTGAACCCAGTCACAGCATCCAGATCAGGATCGTTCTTCTGCCTGAGGATCATCTCGCTGGCACTACTTGGCTGACGCCCCTTGACCGAACCCTGCTCACCCTCCAACGGTCACCGGAACACCTCCACTCTGCAGACGCCACCTCCCAACCACCTGACAGCCTCTAGGACTACAAGGAATCCAACTCCCAGACCCTGCTATCCCTCCCTGGCGGATTACCCCAACGCACCGGTAAGCTGACT
>JAOXNZ010000091.1:27199306-27210271 GCA_028566095.1 Kryptolebias brasiliensis
GATAAAGATATAATAATCGACTCATTCCTAATACTAAATTAAATCACACTATCAATGCTAAATAAAGCATGGGAGAGTAAATACACAGCCTTCTATTTCACAATCTTAATGGAAAACAATATTATTTGAATTACTTTTATTTACTTACTATTATTATTTGTCAGATTTCTACAACTGGAAGCTAAATCCATTCATTACATCAAGTTTCTCTTTTACCTCTTATAATTAAATAAACCAAATTTTGCCTTTTAAAATTCATCCATCCATATTTTTTTTTACCCACTTTTTCATCTCTGGGTTGTGGGGAAGCTGATGCCTATCTCCAGCAGTCATTGTTTGAAAGGGCAGGGTACACCCTGGACAGGTTGTAAGTCCATCACAGGGACACATAGGGACAAACAACCATTCAAACAGTCAGTCACATGTAGGGACAAACTAAAGTTACCAATTAAACTAATATGCATGATTTTGGTCTTTGTGAGGAAACTGGAGTACCTAAAAAAAAAAACCTGCATGCGTACAGGAAAACTTAGGACAGAAAGGCTTGAAGGCAACAGCTCTAACCACTGCCTTGCCATGCTGCGTGCCAGTTAAATGTTGTTTTTTTTTGTTCGTTTTTTTTTCACAAAATTTTAATCAATGCACAAATAATAAATAAACACAAAGGTAAAATTCAGTCAATAAAATTGGAAACAATATTCTGAGTTTTGGTATCAAGTGATTACTCTAAATTAGGTTCAGATAATATTCAAACAGTTATATTCACTTCACAATGATTTAACAAGGATAATACTCTGAATGCAAGAATTAACCTTTATGATCTGATGGAAGTCTTTCATTATAAATTATCTAAATTATGAGAATCGGTTGAAGAGGATGTTCAAAATTAGGATAAGTTTTAGGTTTTACATACTCAAGAATTTGGAAAATTTGGATGATTTTTTAAGTATTTTCACTTTGAAATTTTGGTCAGGAGAAAGTTAGTAATTCTGCCAGGTTGTCAGGATTAGATAAAGAAAGGAACAGATCTGAAATGAGCATTTTGTTTATCAAAGTTACATCAGTTTAAATGTCATAGCCAGACCGAAATGTTGCCTTTCTCATCACCAGAAGAGAAGATTTGAGGGTTAAGTGATTCGAGGTTATATTACCAGCTGTCGCTCCGTCTTTCTGAGTGACTTCAGAGAAGCTGATCGGTCCTCTGCAGAACCACGGAGGCAGGTTGAGGCTCAAAGTCCACTGATGGTCAGTGGGTCAGCGTCTTGTCGAAGGTCATGAGGTGGTAACTTGAAGAATGGTCTGGAACGTTCAGCTGATAGTAGGAGTTGGTTTTAAACGTAAGCATCTAAGAGTGATTCTTTAGCTGGACTTTAACAGTTCTGTAAACTGAAATTCTTAAAGTTACAAACTCTTCTAGTTAACTAAGCTTTTTTACCGCTGGAATTTTACAAAACAAATAAACACATCTAGAGAAATGTATGCTTTAAACGCTGAAGTGAGACAAATTACGAGGGGAAAACTCAAGGGCGAGGGATGGGGACGGAAGACAAAAAAGATCCCTACTCGTTCTTGTGCATGTATTATAGGCATTTTTGAATTGGGTTGACTCCAAAAGTGAATCAGTAGTAGATGTACACCTATTGATTACTTCCTGAATTTCAATGAAATCTGTCCAGTGCTTTATGGGATAATTTCCTAACAGACAAGTAGGGCTCTAACACCTAATCCCAAGGATTTAAAGATGAGTTATAGTTGCGCTTTAGAGTATTGAGCAAGACTTCACTGATGGTGTGCAAACCTGAAAAAGCAGTGTAGGTGTGAAAGTTATGTTGGTGCAGTATGCTCTGAAAAGACAAGTGGCAGTACACTACATATACAGTGAAAATGTGGTAAAAAAGAGAACAAACGGTTGACATTATACACCCAAAATGGAAGCATGAAGACTCGCACAAATTCACGAGGAAGAACTGTTGTGATTATGGCTGCTTAGCACACAAAAATACTGTAAAAAAAGATGGTATGTTGGTCTCTTACATGCAGAAAGATGTAGGGATGGTGAATACTGCCAACTTGTGCATGTTTTGGATGAATAAATGCACATCAGCTTCTTTTGTATGTCTCCACACCGGTTTGATAACCTGCGTCATCGCATTAAACTGCGCATGCAGCATGGAAGGAACCACATTTGCCCTGTCAGTTTACAAGAAAGATTGGCTGTGGCTTTAAGGATCCTAGCATCTAGCAGTAGCCAGAAAACTGTGGCTGCCAGCTATAAATTGGGCTCGACTACGGTTTTGCTTATTGTGGATGAGATTTGCCAGGCTATCTGGAAGGCACTCAAAGTAGAGATTGTGTCTGTGCTTAAAGGCTCCGAGTGGACAGACATTGCTCTGGAATTTTAGAGAGTGCTTAGGATGCATTTATGGGAAACGTGCAGATTAAAGCACCGCCAAATGCAGGGAGTGACTATTTCAATTACAAAGGAAATCACTCCATTATACTCATGGCTGTCTGTGATGCCAAATATCACTTCACGATGTTGGACATTGGCTCCTATAGTCGTGAAAGTTGTGGAGGGATTTTCCAAAGCAGCAAACTTGGTTCACAACTTGTGAGGGGGACCCTTCAACTGCCAGGACCTGAGCACCTGCCTGGCATTGACACCAGAGTACTGCACATGTTTTGAGGAGATGCTGCATTCTCACTGCATCCAAACCTGATGTGCCCATATCCAGCTAATGTGTTGAATGTTCTCAGTCAATACTAGTCTATATTTATTTACAAACATTTTATAAAGATTTGAAGGATTTAATGTGTATTTATAATTTTCTTATTTTACAGGAACCAACCTTGACAACGGGCAAAAAGTATACAATTACAGGCACTCCAGGGCTAGACGATTTATAGAGAACTCATTTGGTATCCTAGAACGGGAATCAATTTCCACCCTTACAAGATGGTGGATGTGTTGAAGGCCTGTGTGGCCCTTCACAATACGCTAGCCCACACCAATGCTGGAGCCTCTCCTGTCTCCAGGTATACACCACAAGTTTTGCTGATGGGGCCACAGCATCAGGGGACCTACTGCCTGGTGAATGGAGAAGGCAGGTGATCGGCGACAACAATCTCCTGCAGCCAGAATGTCTGTCAAATGCAAAAGCATCCTGAGCAGCTCTTGCAGTCCAAAATGATCTCAAATCCTTCTTTATGACACCACATGGATTTGTACCCTGGCAGGACTCAGTGATACAAAGAGGATGCTTAAACTAAAAGCATTCAGTTTGTCTTCCACACTGTTTTTTGATTGAAGTAAAATGTTGAGTACATGCAAGACATTGTTTGGACAGTCTACCTTAATACCAGCAATATGCAAACTGTTTAAAACAATTTAGAAACAGAAAAAGTCAACCTGATCTGTATGTTTTATATATGTCCTGCTATAACTCCTGCAAGCTTGTGCTAAACAGGTTTTTCTTAGAACTAAGTCCTTATGTGTCTATGAGAGACAACTTGCATACATTTTATTATTATTAACCTTTATTTAACCAGGCAAGTCCCATTGAGATCACATATCTCTTTTTCAAGGGAGGCCTGGGCCTGAAAGCACGCTAACATGCATGTTTTTAGACTGTGGGAGGAAACCGGAGTACCCGGAGAAAACCCTGCGATGACAACAGCAAAGTGATGGTCTTCACTGTCCCGCTGCATCAACATCTGCCTCTCCTGATCAATCCTGTACAGTCTCTGCATAACAACATCTTCGGCGATGCGTTTCCTTCACCGTCCTAACACAGATGTTGAAGCTACAGGCCAGGAATAGACGATGGAGCATGGTGACGAGCTTTGAGAACTGGGGACAGGGCTGGGGCATTGTGAATGGGACAAGGGACGGGGACGTTGCGTGACCATAGCTATATATACTTAGCCCCCTCGAAGACTGGCACTGCCTATTGGAGCTGATGTTTCAGCGTGGCCGCCATCTTGAATTGGTCCCTCACGCATCCCCCCCGTGCATTTATTTGTACTGAGGAAGCTGTATGCCCAACTAAAATAATCATAACTCCCTGAATTTTTACCCAATTTTCACATGGTTTGGTTTGTTACAAACAACAGAGATGTAGTTGTATTACAGGACACTTTCACACATTAAAAATGTGTGCTTTCATGCTGAAATACTTTGCTTTACACTCTTTAACAAAGACAGATATATGGTATGACATATTAATAAATGTATAAATGAATACATTTTATATTTAATTAAAGAAACAAGTTTGATTGTTCATTTGAATTTATTTTACTCTCTCATGCACACACCCACCCACACACAAAAACTTGAGCCTTTTGTACACACCAACAACAATTTCTTCATATTTATGTGTGCTGTGCATGCACATACATGCACAGTTTTTTTTTTTGTTTTTTTTTAAAGCCTGAAAAGTAATCTTCAGAAATTCCAGGTCATTCCAGTGTATTACACTGCCCTGCTTGCAACTGGGGCTTGAGAGCTAAAACCGTTGAAAAACAACTGTTTTAGGCAAAAATATAAGACACATAATACTTAAAAACAACTTCATTATAAACAACTTGAAATGGTTTTAGTATCCCACAGTGTATTGTAATACACAATACACCACTAATTCCAAAACATGCAAAAAGATCTAACAGGTAAAAACAGGTTTAGCAAAGTGTGATATTAACTTTTGTTTTACATATGAATCAAAGATATTTCTGTTAGCTTGTACAGTAATAAAAACAAATAAAAAAAACACCTCCTCTTTTGAGATGAGATGGGAAGTTAAAGACAGATGGGGTCACAGCATCTCTGAGCTGGTCTTGTCAAGAACCTGAAATTTCGTGATTAGTCCTGAGCATGTCCAGTGTCACCTCGTATGTTTGTCCTGACTCAAAATATTATTGGATAGCGGCAGCTATGTTTGGGTCACTGGTTACATTCATGTTTTCAAAAACGTGCTACAGGCAAAATAACTTAAAAAGCCAAACGGCGCTGTCGTCCAATCAGTGATGTCTCATGTTTCCCTCTGGTACCTACCTCTTCCGGTAGGTTAATGTCATTGTGTTTTGTAAGATGACATTGCGGTTTTGAATATGTTGTTGTGTTTTTAAATTTGCACTTGTGTTTAGTGATTTGTTGATGTGGTTTGCACTTCAGGGCCATTGTAAATTTAGGTTCTGAAGACAATCATCATCATCATCACTGTTTGCTTCAGCTTCACGGTAGCATCCATCATGGCTTGGAGATTAGTTGTACTAAGTTTTATGTCACTCTTTTTTTCTGTGTATTTTAAAAATGCTTTAAAAACTTTTACATATTTTTGTAAAATCATACAGGGGAAAGCCATACTTCATTACCCAGCTGTGTTTTTTTATTGTACAGTTGGTAATGAAAAAAAAATACACCAGTGGCTAATAACACACATACAATTTTTATGATTTTTAGATACATGAGATTTGTCAAAACTCCTGCTTTGACAGGAGCTGGTGATGTGTAGCTTTTCATTGTGCAATGTTAACCTGATTTACTGAAAGTCTTCCATGACAGATTTGGTCAAAAGAACCTGTGAATGAAATGTAGGAGACAGCAGGAAGACAAGAAAGGCTGATAGAACAAAGAGATGCTCAAAAAGCAAGTAAAGTCACAAAAGTAATTGATACGGGGAGCTGCACAAATGCAGTCTGAAATATATATATATATATATACATATATATATATATAAATGAAAAAAGGTGAGATTATTTTCCCTCTTCCCTGTCTGTCACGCTGCCTTGGGAAAGCAAGGCGACCGGTGAGCCTGACTTTGCAGAGCTCCACATCTCTATCTTCCCACTTCAAGACACGACTCTCATTTATTTTTTGAACAGCTCAACAGGTAATTTTCCATCTAAAATCCCAATTTCTGCCCAGATCTGCCTCTCTTTACCATGTATTCTAATTACTAGTGACTGGCTTTGATCTGAGGCAGCTTTACAACTTCCGTCCCAATGACTTTTCATCTGAGTGTCTAATTTCTTTTTGGCACACTATTTTTTTTTTTTGTAATGGTGGATACAGCTTCAGTTAAAGGCAGGGAAGTGGCGTTAATGGAACAAAACAGTAGCAGGGGATGTGTCAAGCAGAGCTTCCTAATTCAAACACGGTCTTAGATGGAGTGGAAGGTGGAGGGTCTAGATTAGTTTCACACCATCAAAAATTGAAGCTAAAAGCTTCATTTGAAGCTAAGACCATGTGAAATTTTCATCTGCCTCCATAATCAATCCCATGTCACATACATGTAAAAAACAAATAATGAGTGATCATTAAGGGTGCCAATGCATAAACATTGAAGTATCTTTATTGCTATTCACAATAGTTCTTTTGTTTCGATCATGATTTTTGATTAACTACTCCTTTACTCCTGCATCTTTGGAAAAAGCCATAGAAATATACATCAAAACGCACGGCTCAATCAGGAATAGTGTGCTAGTACTTTTGGTAGCCGTACATTGTATGATGTAGACAAAATGTGCTAAAAATGAAAAAATGTTCCTATAGACAAGAATAGGATTTTAGCAAAACAAGTGAGAAAACCCAGCCCTCTTTCAAGATCTACAGCTCAGATATACTTCAGAGTAGAAACATCATTCAAAGTTTAAACAGGTCTCAGAAAGTTGGACTTTACTCGACTGACCTGGCATTTTGAAATTGTAATTTAAGTTTAATGGTTTTTGGAGATTTTACCACAAAATGTTCAAATTAGAGTGTGACACTGGCACAGACTTAAACCGTTTAGCTGTCTATGTGATGGATTGAAATGTGTTCATTTACCATTCATTATAGGTCAGAGATACATTTACTCTTTCTGGTCTTATCTGCATAATGTATGCACAACAGACTTTAATGTTATTGTTTACATTTGCAATGTTTTGCCAGCAGTTTGGGCTATGTTAATGTCCAGTTCAATTTGGTTGATGTAGTGGCCGGGTGCAACCAGCAGGGGGAGTCTAGGGCTAGTCATAATAAAGAGCACCGGAATTTCCTCCTCAGTCAATACATGCTGGAGCAGAAGGAACGTGTGACTTTTATTGAAATATTCCCCTTTCTCAGGTATGAGTTTATATATAAACACACCTGTACGGTTGTAAGTTGGTTTATTGACTGTTGGAAAGCTTGTGAGTACGAAACTGACTATATTTACATACTTCGTTGTTAGCTTCCATACTGTTGTTTCAAGTTTGCATTGGCCCCCAAAGACACTGAATTGACCAAGAAACATGGTGCGAGTTTCTTGGAGATTGACTTAAAAGGGATATCCCGGGAGGAGAACCAAACCCTCTGTCTAGGTGAGTACTGCGGAGCTGGGGCGCATTTGCGGTCAGCGAAGCGACGGTTCTGCTCAGCAGTGCGTTGAAGGGCAGAAATGGTTTGGGACCAAATGTGTCTGCAGCAACAAATGTGATGGTGGACAGAAGTGACTGAAATATCCCTTTCATCTGCTGGAAAAAGAGGAGGTTGGTATTCGAGGGAGACTTCAAATGGAGTGAGACCAGTAGCTGCAGAGATGTGGGTATTGTGGGCATACTCGACCCAAGGAAGATTTACTCCAATCTGAGGGGTTAGTGGACGTGAGGCATCTGAGTGTGGATTCTAGTTCCTGGTTCATCCGTTCTGTCTGACCGTTGGACTGGGGGTGATAACCAGAGGAGAGTGAGACTTTAGCGTTGAGAGCGAGCCAAAACTGTTTCCATACCTCTGAGATGAACTGGGGTCCACGGTCAGACAGAACCTCCAACGGAATACCATGCAGACAAGAGATGAGAGCAATGGTTCTGCTGGTTCCGGGATGTGCCAAGAACTTAGCGGAATGAAACCAATAGATTAGACGAGATCGGAATGATAAGGGAACATAGGTCCTGTTGGATGGACCGTTCCTAGGATCAGGTTCAGTCTGGAGAGCTTGGTTAACCACGTCCTCAATCTCCCAAAATAGGGAACCAACGGTGCAGCTGCGAGGCAGGATGGGAAAAGGAGTCTTCTCTGAGCTGTCAGATGAATACTGGCGTGAAAGGGCTTCGGGTTTGATGTTTTTAGAACCTGGGCGAAAAGAGATGGAGAGGTTAAAACGAGAAAAGAACTGAGACTGACTGGAGTTGAGGCGTTTAGCTGACTGCAAGTAGGAGAGGTTTATGTGATCTGTCCAAACCAGCACAGGATGTTCAGCACCCTCCAGCCAATGTTGCCATTCTTCCAGGGCAAGTTTTATAGCTAATAGTTCATGATCCCCCACGTCATAATTCCTCTCAGCGGGGGAGAGTCTGCGGGAGAAGAAGGCACAGGAATGAAGTTTCTTGTCAGAACAGGAACGTTGGGATAGCACCGCATTGACCCCCGTGTCGGAGGCATCAATCTCCAGGATGAATTGCTTGTGGTGATCAGGTTGGGTAAGAGTAGGAGCCTGAGAGAACAATTCTTTGAGTCTTTTGAATGTGGAATCTGCTTCAGGGGTCCAGGAGAATGTGATACTGGTAGAGGTTAGAGAGGTCAGAGGAGCAGGTGTTTGGCTGTAGTTTCGAATGAACCTGCGGTAGAAGTTGACGACACCTAGAAAACGATGGAGCTGTTTTTGAGACTTTGGAATTGGCCAATCCAAAACTGCCTTGATCTTCTCTGGGTTTGATCGAACCTGTCCGCCCTCAAGAATGTAGCCTAGGAAGGTTACTGATGGTTTATGAAATTCACATTTCTCAGCCTTGACAAATAGACGGTTCTCGAGGAGGCGTTGAAGGACTAGGCGGACATGTTTATGATGGTCAGCAAGGTTCCAGGAGTAGATGAGGATGTCATCAAGGTAGACAAAGACGAAAATGTTCCGAAAATCACGGAGGACATCGTTGATGAGAGCCTGAAAGACAGCGGGGGCGTTGCAGAGACCAAAAGCCATGACCAGGTATTTGAAATGGCCAATGGGGGTCTTAAAGGCGGTCTTCCATTCATCTCCCTGGAGGACATGGACAACATGGTAGGCATTGCGGAGGTCTAGTTTTGTGAAGATGGTTGCATCTTGCACTGGTTTGAATGCTGAAGAAATGAGTGGAAGAGGATACTTATTTTTGACAGTGATTTGGTTTAAACCTCTGTAATCAATGCAAGGTCAGAGGGAGCCGCCCTTTTTTGAATTGGTGAACTGCAGGGAGCAGAAAATGAGGGGATGAAGAAGTTTTGAATTGGTACGTCAGTTCCCCCAAACTGACTGACAGACCTTGAAGTTTGGGCGTATGGGACAAGAAGCAATAAAATGACCTGAGGTTCCACAGTAAATGCATTGGTTTGAATCCTTACAACGCTGCCGTGTCTCCGGGGACAGACGGGTCCGACCGACCTGCATGGGTTCCGGGTCTGGTGAAGGAGGCATGGGTGGTAATTGTGTGGGGTTTCTCTGAAAAGGGAATAAAGTTGGTTTAACCAACTGTTTATTGTTTCTTTGAATTCTTCTTTCGCTTAAACGGTTATCGATGCGAGTAGCCAAAGATATTAGTTTGTTGAGAGTCTTTGGCTCGTCTAATAGGGCTAACTCATTTTTCAAATTTTTGTTGATAGCATGAAAAAAGGCACTCTGCACAAGAATCCCAACCTGAAGCAGCGGCAAGGGTGCAGAACTCAATACAAAATTCTGAAACTGAATTTTGACCCTGTTTGAGGGTCCACAGTCTGCGAGACAGAGAGGTCTGGTCAGTGTCCTCACTAAATGTTAATTTAAATTCCTTAATGAATTTGACATAGGAGCAACCAAACTTGTACGAATCCTGAAAATGGGCCTCCGCCCATTTCAGTGCTCTGCCTTTTAACAGGCCAATCACAAATGAGATCTTTGCTTCATCATGGGGAAAACAGTGAGGTGAACGATTGAACGCTAGAGTGCACTGCAGAAGGAAACCTCCGCAACCACCTACATCTCCGGAAAACTTATCTGGATTTGGGGAGCTGATATCTCGGGAGGTGAGTAGTTATTGGGTAACATGTGGTACATGGGCGACCTCTGCTGGAGAGGGGAAGGGTTAGGTTGCATGTTCTGGATCAGACTGGTTAACTGGTCGAAATGTTGGTTTGTTAAGTTTAGGTGCTCACTAAAGGACCAAAAAAGACCAGAATCAGTTTAAGAAACTTATTGACAAAATAAATAATAAATGTGCAATAACGATGATTCTCTGGGGGTAGGAATCTTTGGGGACAGACAGAAAAGAGGTGAGTAATGAGCCAGGTTCTGAACAGGCGAATGCTTACTTGATAGAAGGTGAACTCCCACCAGGGAGAGGTGAGATGGATCTGTGGGGGCAGATGAATGGATGGTGACGTTATCAGAGGAGATCCAGGAAGATTGTTTGCCAAGGAACTCCGTGGAGGGCAGATCAGGTTTGATCGAGTCACAGTAGGAGCGAGGGAAGAGGAATACAGAGAAGCCAGTAAAATAAGTAAAATACAGTAAAATAAATACGGAAGAGACTGAAGGTTTGCAGGTGGCTGAGTTTTGCCGGGAGGCGGAACTGGAACGGGATCCAGAAACACGGCAGGAGTAACCTGAAACGGGGAGTGGAGAGCACAAGGTAAGTCTCAGACAAAAAAGTGATTAAATGCACAGATTTCACTTAGAGCTCAGAGGGCTAGGAGTTACCACATGGGTTAACACTCTGACGTCGAAGGACTGGCAGCCTGCACTGCCAACTGAGCTCCTTGGCACCATCTAGTGGGTAACTAAAAGAACTGACAAAGGTGACAAAAACACAGATCCCAACAACTTAGGTGTATCATTAAACCCCTATTTATTAAAAGGTGGCGCTATAATGTTTTTGCCTGTGTCTGCCCAGTTAGCAAAATATCTCATGAATCACTGAAGGGATTTTATTGAAATTTTCAGAAAATTATTATTAGATGTACATCTACAAATTTTAATAAAACTATCAAAAACTAATCAG
>JAOXNZ010000091.1:27215465-27229056 GCA_028566095.1 Kryptolebias brasiliensis
TGGGTGGGTGGGGGGTGGTAGTGGGGGTGGGGGGGTTGTGGCTTCAAACACCATTCCTGCACCACACCGAGCCGACCACTGCAGCACTCTGGCCCTCCTCCTTGCCAGTTGACAGATACGCAAGCCTGCCTTTACCTGCTGCGATTCCATTACCCCGCCTGCCTGTTCTGGCACTCGAATGTTTCTGTAGCATATTAAACAGATTAATAGAACAATGCTCCAGGGAGAGAGCAGCCTGTCAATCTCAGCTAAAAACACAAAAGCAGAAAATTAAAAAGGCCCATGGCTGAACTCCAGCGCTGATAAAAAAAAAGAAAGAAAAAAAAATAGGAGGAGAGGTGGGGCTGGAATCTTGTGTGGCTGAGAGAGAGAGACAGAGAAAGGAGAAAAACACTGCAGATGGTAAATATTTATTCTCATATCCTGCCTATAGAGCACACACACACACCTACACACACACAGGCTGCAATAGAAACTCAGATGACAAAAAGAAAATTAGCTCTGAAATGATGAAAGAATGTTGAGGCAAACTGAGAGCTTTGTTTCTTTTGTTTATCTGTTTGTTGGAAGTCAGCTGCAAAAACCTCAATCTAGAAAACATGCTCCTGCTCCAAAATGTGAAGTGTTGCATGCCAGATATTTGTGTGTGTGTATACATCCAAGGTAAATCTAGAGCATTCCTCTGCTTGTGTCTGGGGAAAAATATCTTTGGCATGCATCTATTGGTCCCATCATGAGGCGCAGAACGGGAAATATTCTCCAGTTGCATTTTGTTTTCATCCTGAGAGACTCCAGAGGAAAATTCAATCTGGTCCTCTGCTTGCAGAGATATTAGGAGATTGAGTGAGGTGTGCAGGCCATGGTAAGGGGTGCAGCACAACAGAAACGCATGTGGTGTATATGTACTGTATACGCTGCAAAGTGTCTACATACCAGAAACAAACAGGGCGCAAAAAACTTTTGAATTTACTTTGTAATCTTTTAGCACTAAAAGCTGCAAAACTTTAAAGTTCAGATGAACAACACAGGTTTATGTTAGTATATGCAGGACTGGGGGGTGGGCTGCAGGGAGTATAAAGTACAGATCATCTTGTTTGTCCCCATCCTTCCACCAGTGTGAGGTCTGAAAGAGGAGATAATCAGTTATTATCACCTGCCTGTGTCTGTGTGTTAATTTGCCTGAACTGTTGGCAAAATACCATATGAACCACTGAACAGATTTTAATGAAACTATGAAAAACTAATCATTGGGTTCACATCTACAAATGACTAACTTTTGTAGTCAACCTGATTCACATGGCTGCCACAGCTAATCAATCTTTGGAAACACATAAATGGCTATGTGGTAGTAGCTGAGACTGATCCCCAACCCATACTCTCAGTGCTAGTTTATCATACGAGGTCTATGATTAAAATTTTGGCATTTGTTAGTTAACTTTGTCTGTTAGCAAACTACTTGTGAACCATTGGATGATTTTTATTGAAATCTGCTGGTGTAGATTCTAAGTCATCCAGGACATGATAAATCCAAAAAAGGTTCTAAACAAAAGCAACTGGACTTCAATTTGTAGTTGAAGACGTTTCGCTTCTCATCTGAGGAGCTTTCTCAATTCAATTAAATTTTTTTTTAATTTAGCTTCAAACTACAAATTGAAGTCCAGTTGCTTTTGTTTTTAACCTTTTTTGCATGGACCCTGTGGTCTGTACTGTGACAGATTGTTAGTCAGATGTGAGCACGTTTTTTTTTTTTTATGTTTTTTGCTAACTGCCAAAACAGAAACAAGGCGGAGGAAGATCCTATCTAAAGCACTCTACACAAAGCAAAGCAGGAAGGGTGAGTTCAAATGAAACACTGGAGCTGTGTGTTTCACATCAGCTGTGGGGAAACTTTTCTACAGCAGCATTGCAGACAGAAAGGAGGATGTATGGAAAGCCAAAAGGAAGTGGCTATTTTAGGCTATTTTAGGAGGGTTCAAGCACCCCTAAAAATTAACTCAGCGCCTCTGAAAAATCAAGTAACTGTCATCACGATTGTGTGAGAATAATTCTCAAACTTTACATTTTTTAAAATGATTTTTATAAGTGGAATAAGTGGTGACAAGCCCAAATGAACCACAAACCAGTAAACTCTGATTCATTTCATGAGTAATATAAGCATAAAACAGTCACAAGTTTAAATATTCTGAGGTGTCCATATAGGACTCATCACTGCTTTATGTATGATTCCTTGAACTGGTTAGCTCCCAAGGCCAGAAGAAAATCTCATTGGTTGTTACTTACTTTTAAATGTATCTGTTTTAATTTTCCTTCGTATTTAAAACAATACTTAATCCCATTTAGTTCACAATATAGCCTGAGAAATACTGATCAGTTGTTTTTGTTTTTTACATCAAGAATTAGGAAAGAAATTGGAAGTTGTGCATTTCAATTTAAAGCTCCATCAGATTGGAATAATTTGCCTCCCTCACTTAGATGTATCATATCTTTTCATATTTTTAAATTATCTCTATTTACTTACTGTCAAACGTCTTGCTCTTGCTTTCAATAAGAATAAAGACCCTTTTATTTTGGACTTACTCCTTACATGGATATGCAGACGTACTTTGTATTTGTATGTATTGTTTTATTTTGTGTCATGATGTTGATTGTATATACCATACAGTTGCCATGAACTTAAATGTACATGTATTTTTTATTTTTTTTACATATTTGCTGGCTAGGTCCAGGGGAAGCATTGAGGTGTGCATGACTGTGAGAGTGTGGGTGAGTGTACTTGAGTATGGTGTGGGTGTTTTTGTGTTTAAATCTCTTGTATTATATTTTGGATTTACTTACTATGATTTGTATTACTGTTCATATTTATGTTTTGTAAGGACCCCCTTGGAAATGAGATGATGCATCTCAAGGGGTTATCCTTGAAGTAAATAAATAAAAATATACAACATCTACTTGCAAGCCAGCTATTATTTCGAAAGTGTCTGTTTTTGTTTTTCTCTCTGAGTGGACTCTGCAGGTAACAGTGATGGTGATGATTGGAACTGTTTAGGAGCTAAAAGAGCCAGCTCTTCACCAATAGTTTTGGAGCTGAGCCAAATGAGCCAGTTCCCAGAAAATAGTCGGAAGTTCCATCACTAGCAGGTAAACGCTGGAGTTGAGAGATGTGACTTACTCTAACCACCCTCAACTGAGGAAGACTGATAAAGAATGTAGAGTTTTTACCAAAGCAGAAACATCTAAGTTTTTGTTTTTATTGAAGTGTTAGACAAAATGTGGTGCTTAGTTGTGTTAAAAAAAATGGTTGGATTTACTTTGCCTCTGTTTATTGTAATAATTTCAGAATATAATTTCACTAAAAAGTTAAGTTGTTTTATTCTATTAACACATTCTATTCTAATTAGCAGCTCTTCTCTACTCCTACAGCAACACTGACTAATATTTGTTAAAAATATTTGTTCAAGTCTTTAGGAAAAAGTAGGAGCGTGATCAGTCCTTTCTAAGGTTGTACATTTACATTGTACTTTTTGTTTATCTGAAAACATGCATGTTAGGTTAACTGGAGATTTTAAATTTAAATTTGGTCTTAGGTGTGAGTTTGTGCATGTTTGGCTGGTTGTCTGTGACCCTGTGATAGATTTATGACCTGTCCAGGTGTTCCCTGAATCCCCCCATTAACTGATAGTCTTCACAAAGCTGAAGAGGACTAAGAGAGCTCAGAAAATGAATGACTAGATGGACACATTATTAAGGAACAGTGGAGGTCAGAAGTTTCCATCCACTCATCAAAGGACATGAATGCCAGATTAATTTGGGGCTTTTTATGATTTATTTGATTCATTCTTTTTCCAGGGTGAAATAGTTTAAAAACAAGAACTGGGTGCAAAGTTTTGAATTTATTGTGGATGTTTAACTTGTTGTTTACAAAAAATCTGTGGTTGATCTGCAACCTTTTTGGGGACATTTAACTAAATATCAGTAGGGGTATGGATATATAGTATTTGAGTCTGTCTGTATAACTTTGAGTCATCGTCGATTAGAGAAAATCAACAATACAGTCAAACTTGTTATCCCAATTCTTGTTTTTAAAACTCGTTGAAGTTGTGTTATAGAGTCATTCCACCCTGGAAAAAAAGAAATAGAATAAATTAGAATAAATCATTAAAAACCCAAAATGAATGGAACATCCAGCTTTTTTCTGCTCACATCTATTGGGACAAACCTGACATGTTTAAAGGTTTAGAGGTGTGAAACTGCACTGTCCCACTGTACCACAAACCTGCTGACTATAGTGACATTACATAGGCAAAGTGTTGATATTCTGCTCTGTATTTACCCAATAACTGGCTTACAGTGTTTATTTGCTTTATTTATTTGAAGAATAACCTGCTGTAACTCGTGACAAAATGTATGTATGCAAAGAGGGAGAAAGGAGGAAAGAGAGAGGACAACGAGAAGGAGAAAGATCTGAACAGGCATATATTGTTATAGGAGCAAACACCTAATTGTTCAGTTGAAATTATATTTACACCCATTTCACGAATGACTAGTTGTATTCATTGTTTAAAAATGTTTTAAATTATTTTATGATACAAGGAGAAAGAGAATAACAAGATCCACTGGTCCTGCTCCCTGAGGGCTGAGCCCCCTACAGGTCAGCTCCTTGAATCGCCCCTGGTAAAGGGCCATGATGCACCTAAACATCTTCTGATATCGACTGAAATTGTATTTTCATATTTAGAGCTGCTATTGAGTTCTGTATTTATTCATTTTAGTTTAGGATTAAAATTGTATCATTAAACAAACATTTCAATTTTTTTTTATTTTGTAAAATGTACTTTTAAATATCTCAGTGGCCTTATTCCAAAGGTATTGAGTAAAACTACTTTAAAACTCAGCAGAACAGGAGCTCCAACATTAGACAGAAGACAATGGAGATTTAAAACTAATGTGGTGAAGAAAAAACACACCATTTCTGCAGGGTCTTTAATAGTCTTAAATTTGTTCATCTCAATTTTAGGCCTTAAAATGTCTTAAATAAATTCAGATTTTCCAGTTGAGGTCTTAAAATACATTAAGTAAAATCTTTATGTTTGTTCATTCATTGCTACTTCTATCAACTTTTTTTTAATGCTCTGTCTGAGAATTTAACTAAAAGGCCCATCAGTCTTGTAAAAGGAAATTCATTGATAATCGTTCAGTCTGCATCGTGAAAGAATCTGGTTGCTCTGTTCCTGAAACTGGTTTGTTTTAGATTTTTAATGATTTGGATTAAATTTGAATCCAATTGCTTTGAAAGAAACTTTACAATGACTTGGTATTTTTCATAATTCTTAAATTTGAATCAAAATGGCCTTTAAAAGCTCCTAAAATGTCTTCAATTTAACTGACTGCCCAAATCCCTTTTTCAGGGTTTCTGAAAGTTTCAATCTTTCTTTTTTGTTTAGAGCTCCTCAGTTTTGGACCAAGAGCAATACAACTGTTAACTAATGGTACAGTTTTTACCTTTCAGGTGAACCAAAACCAAACTTGTCAACACTGATGGACACCAGCTCCTTCAAAATGACTGATCAAGACCAACATAGAAAAAGGTACAGTAATCAAAATGAGATGTAATAAAAGCATGGATCTCAGACTGATCAGATAGATTTTAGGCCTTCACCTACTGAAAAGTTTTAGTTGAACACAGCATGTTTTGGCAACTTGAGCTGATCTGTTTCAGATTTAAATCAAACTGTTATAAAAACACAGATCACAAATCTGTCCTGAGTGCAGGAAAAAGCTGACATTGATTTAAAATGTGACTGTCAGAATGTCCACTTGTGTTCTTTCAGGCTCCTTATTTCTATCTGTGCATTAAAATGAAAATACCTATAAATGGATATTTGATGTAGTATTATACTATTACACTAATAAAATATTCATTATTAAGCAGTATGTGATATTTAGTCAGCAAAGGTAATAATAATAATTGCATTGTTGTTTTTAAATAAAAGCAAATAAATTCTGATGCATTCACAAATTTGTGTTTTAATATCATGAACTTGTGGTATTTTTGCTGAATATTATCATACCGATCCATGCCTTTTAACAACATAACTTTATTTTTTATTTTATAATGAAGTTACGAGTTGACAAATCCTATCTTGCTGTACATGACCTGCTTTCTTTTTGGCCTCCACAATAACAAGGTTATTTTTCTGTCTCTGATTTTGGGAGGGTTATTGGTTACTTTGAATAACTGAGAAAAAAATATAATCTTACATTTGGCATTTGTCTCTTTATCCTGCTGAACTGAACCCAGTACCAAGTTGTGTGTGTTTGTGTGTATCTTTCCTGTTTTCTCTTGAATTTCACAAGGTCCATTTTATTCTAGAATTCAGCATAAATTATTATAATTGTATTATTTTGCAGTGTTATGTTGTGTAACATGGCTGTTTTTTGTGACTCAGTGAGTCTCAGATTCCTGCTGGGTGTCACACTGGTCTTTCCATGTTGCCATAAGAAGAACAATTTCCATTTTTCCTAACAGGATAAACTTGTTTGCTCGTTTTTATATGTTTTTGTCACTACCAGTAAGAAAATAATATTTTCTTCTTTATCTTCCCAATAGATAGAGAATAAAGAGTTAACAGCATCAGGCAGACAAACTCAGGTTCCTCTTTTTATCAGCTCGCTGCTCTGAAACACTACAAATCATCTTTAATAGTCGTCATCTTGATGGTTCATTACGTTAAACTATCTCTGCTAGCATCTTCTAATCCAATGGCTCTCCTAAGGCCTGAGGGGATGTGAGCTCAGGGAAGTCAGAAAGGAGGCTGTGTGTGTGTGGGGGGGGGGTATGTGTTGGGTGAGTAGGGGGACTTGGGCTCATTATATTATTAGCAGGTTAATTGCCCCGGTGCAATAGACTGGCCAGACAGCAAGAGGATGCCATTTTGGTTTAATTGTTAGCCGTGTACTGTAAACCCCCCAAGTTCCACATCAGCTGCTCCAGTGGATGCCCACCCACACCCACACACACACACACACAAAGGCACACAGCTCTGTCAAACTCAGAGAAAGCAGTTTGCAAACAGCACCACCTAATGGAAACAAAGGAGGACAAGCATGAAGCATGTCTGCTTCTTTCATTTGTTTATGCTCTTGAAGAGTCCTGCAGGAATTTCATAAATGGGTTAACTCTGTATGAGTATTTTTGCACACAGTTATCATGCCATCAGAATCTATGGTTTCATTGTATTAAAACAAAAATTCAAAGCTGCATCACATAATTTATTTGCTTTTATTTAAAAAAAAAATACAGGTATAATTATTTTTGCTCTCTAAATAGTATCACATATTGCCTAATAATCATTATTCTATAGGTATAATGGTATATTAAGAATAAATAAACTATTTATTTATAGTTACTTTAGTCCTAATGCATAGATATAAAGGAGATGTGAACATGTTGAATCACTCTGTTTAAAATCAGTGTGTCAGCTGATTCATGAAATCAGGTCAAATTTTAAACCACTTTGCGATGTAACCTTTGTTAATAATGATTTCAAGACTGAAATGTGAAATGTAAGCAAAAACACCAGTCATCTACTTTATTTTTTTATTGTTCATCATTCTAAAGTAAATGTGTCTAAATTATATATTTCACCTTTTCAGTTGCAGAAGAAGATCATGTCATGTTGAGAAATGATGGTGTAGTGATTTTTGTGTTCGCTTTGCTGTGGCAGCCATGTTGAATTGGGCTGATTCCAAAAATCAGTTGTGGATATCAACTTAATGATTACTTTCTGAAAGTTTCAACAAAGTATGTGTATTGGTTCATGAGATAGTTTGCTAACCTTACAGACACACACACAAATGCAGGTGAAAATCTTATCACTCTGCCTTGACCTTCAGCAGGCGATATTAAATCCATATACAGAGCTGCAGGTGTAAACTGATTCAAAACAAACAAGCTAAAGAAAAAATTCTAAACTAGAAATGTCCACACAGTGACCATGATTATATTTACTTATTTTAGTTGAACTGATTTATTTAAGCCATGGCTCATTAAGGTTTCTTTATATGAGAGAAAAAAATAATACTTCTCACTTGTTTCCTAGTTTCTAAAGTTTTTGAAATTCAATAATTCAGTGTTTTTACATTACGGACAGATCATATTTTAGAGCTATTTTATCATTTTTATCAGTAAATTATATTAAACCCTCTCAGTGAAAGTAAAATCTAATAAAAATTGTGATTTCTTTTTCAAAAAATTGAAATTAAGGATTTAAGAAGTTTAGTTTGGCTGTGAAATCCCAGTGGTCAGTGCTGCAGTCTTGTAACCCTGAGGTTGTGGGTTTGAGCCCAGGTTCTATTAGGAACGGTATCTGGTGTAAAACAATTGCCAAATCCATCGTGAGAAGTTTAATTGCTGTGGCAACCCCTGCAGGAGGGACCAGCCTCAACAACATTAGAAAAGATGACTGAACAATAAATACGCCAATAGATGTTGAAACAGTGTTACTCTTCACCACAGGGGATTCACTGTGAAGGTTCAGTATAATAATAATTTTGTTTATGTGGGGAAAATAAGCATCAATAAAAACATACAAAGTATCAGTAAAATCTGGAGTCATTTAGTCATTAGAAATAAATGCTGTGACCAAACTAATTCAGTAAAACAACAGAATGAACCTGTTACTGTTCAGTTCCTAAGTAGTTGCCTACTACCTAGTTAGTTATCCAGCTCAGATTTTGCCACCTGCACACGGAAAGATGAAACGAACCCATCTTGAATTCAGACGCTCCATCCTATCTCTGGGACTCAACCCTTGCCTTGATCTTCTGTCCTTTTCCTACAGCAGTATTGGCTGCTTTGTGCATTCGTCTGAATCTGACACCTTTACCAGCTCCCTCTCTGATTCCCACACCTTATCCTCTTCAAACTCCATCCTTGGCCTCTTTTATTTTCACTCCCATCCCTCTCTCACTTTCCTCTCTCTCGCTCTCTCACTCTCTGGGGCTTGCTGGCCTTGCAGATCATTTCCCATGCTCCTGGTGCCCAGGCTGGGCACTGTCTGTTTTCATTCCCTGTCTGGAGGACAAGTAATTTAGGGGAGAGAGAGGGAGAGCAGATGACCACTGGCTCCTGACCTTTTCTCCCTCAATTTAACTCCTCGCTGCCGTGCCCACTGAATGTGGCAATCAGCCTAGCTAGAAGTGACACCCTCATCTGAGCGTGGTAAGGCCTTGCACACAATCACTGTGTCACTTTCCATTTATATGCAGGGGAGGTGGGCAAGTGGTAGTGTTGAAATTGGGTATAGTGAGGAAGGACAGGGCCAAGGTCCATGTGAGATATTCCTGTTTGCATATACTTGCATCATGGTCCTGCCAGTCAAAACTGTAATGTGGCTAAAATGTGTAGGGGTTTCTCTCTTTTGTATTAATCACACTGTAACCAGTTAGTTATTTTTCCTTCCTTGTGTGTGGATTGCATTTATTGGCAGGTTGCAGAGTTGTGATCCTGATGGCTTTCATGCTAAATGGTTTCTCTTCCATCTCAAACAGAAGCAGATTCCGTCCTTTTATTCACTAAAGCATTTTTACAGAGCGTGATGAGCCAATGGCATGAGGCAAGAAAGAGAAAAGATATTTTCGCAAATCTGCTCAATACAAGGAAGCTCTGTGAGTGTTACTGTTAAGAGACTGGGCCACTGTAAGCCAGTGTGAAATCAAATGAAACACCAAAAGCAGAGGAACATGTTTGAGAACATGAGTTACCATGTAATAGACTGTCTAAGAAGGAGGCTGAGAGCCGAGGAACACGGGAAGAGGAAAATAATTTGGTAAGATAGTGAAATAGCCACAGTGGAGCTTGGAAGGGGCGATGTCACAGCAGGATCAACAGACTGCTGGAACAGAGAGCAGACATGTACCGACAAAACGATAATAGCTTCTAGATAACATGGAAATGCAGAAGATGAGCACAGTTGGCTTTAAATTTCTCTTTTAAGAGCTATTTGACAGTGAACAGAAGCCAGCAAGAAGAAAATGAGGCAAAGAAATCCTGAATAACAATCAGCAAAAAGTAAAATAACATTAAAGAAAAGAAAAGAAGGGATAACAGTTAATGCAGAAAGAATCTAAAACTGCATACAATTTATAAATGTGACTGTTTTTGCATGGAAAAACTGGATAATACATTTTCTGTGAAAATGCAGTATGTATGCTGAGTGCTAAATGACTTTGCTAAAATTTCTTAAAAAACAACAATTAGGGTTGCCACATTTCAAGCAAAATATAAAGGATGCCTACAACAGCTGGGCTTTGCTGCTAGGGGCCACAACGACCATCCGCTGAGTCACACACCGGTGATGATCTTAAATTTCAGATTACGGTCTTAAACATTACAATTTATGTTTAATATTTAAAGAACTTTATGGCTAATCGGCATTAAAAAAAGAATCTGAAGAAAACATTTTCAGGTATAAACTCCAACTGGTAATGAATTAAGTATTAACATGATATATAATTAACTGAAACATAAATTATTGCCTAATTTTAAAACAAATGCACCAACACTCAAATGATCAGTCAGTTTTGTTATACTGTAGCTCAGAACTGGGTGATATAAATATAACTGTGTGGATTCCAGTTTGTTGTGTCTTTAACCTTCTTTATTGCAGGTCCAAGTGGCAGGCGGCGCTATCTACCTTCAGCTGTGTCTGATGACATCTGATCACCACCTAGAGGGTATTTAAGCTGCAGCCAAACCAGAACTCATCGCTGGAACATTGCATACCTTATGGTACCCCAACCTCAACCCCAACCCTCGTAAGTGAACAAACTAGACGTCTTAACATTTTTTGAACTTACCTTGTGTCTCCTGTGTTTTTCGCAGTCTTCGTCCTTCCTGGAAATCAGCAAGTGGATTTTTTTCTTCCAATCGTGGAATCTAAGAATCAACATCAGTCTCAGCATTAACCATTTGGATCTTTTTCTGGCTCAACCACCTGCCCTGCTCGGACCTGCCACTCTCCATCTCGACTCACCTCTCTGGACAGAACCTCAGCAACTGGACCTGGAATACAACTCCCTCTCAAGCCTAAAGACATTTTACAGTAAGAAGAATCTCCAGAAGTTATCAGCAAGTAAAATCTCTAACAATACTCACCCATATTGTGTCGTTGCAGCTCCTCTGGCCTCTCCCCAACGGAAAAAAACGTTTAAGTTGCTTACCTGTGTCCGTGATCCTCTTTATCTGTAAACTAGGCTATGGGTTAAAAAAACATTATTCAATATGACAGTAACTGCTGTAACCTAGAGTGGAAATTATTAATAAAACAATTATAAATATGGAAGACTGTTTTGAATACAAATCCATCCCTTTTTTATTTATTTTTTTTGTGGGGAAGCTGGTGTCTGTCTCCAGCAGTCACTGTGCGAGAGGCAGGGGACACCCTGAACAGGTCTCTAGTCCATTACGGGGACAGATAGAGACAAACAAGCATTCTCACTCACACCTAGGGACAATTTAGATTTACCAGTTAACCTAACATGCATGTTTTTGGTCTGTGGGAGGAAACTGCAGTATCTGGAAAAAAAACATGTATGCATGGAGAGAACATGCAAACTCCACATAAAAACAGGCTAAGATTTCTTTGCCTTGTTTTCTTCTTGCTGGCTTCTGTTAAAAATGTTTGAAGAAGGTTGCAGTTCACCTGTATAGACTAGTCTGATTTCTATATTAATGAGACTTTTGAATGTATCTAGCTTGTGAAATTCTATCAAATATGGGTGGTAGAGATTCAGGGATTGAAGCCAATGTCTGCCTAACTAATATTTATGCTCAGGAGTCTCTACTGACCGTGAGTGCATGGTTTTACTGACCTTTAGAAGTTCTGTTGGCTGAGTGCAAAATACAACAAACATTTGATCCTGGACAAACACCAGAATTGATTGTTGCTGAAAGAAATGTCCCTGAGTTTAACTTTGTTCACATTTTTAAATACAGTTGCTTGAAAATATTTTAACACTCATAACATGATGCACCCTGTGCCTTAGTGGGGAACATGTGCTCATAAAACCTTCCTTTTTAAGTAGCATAATGCTCCTGAAGTATTCATGACATTAGGTCAAGAGCTCAAGCACATCATCCAGCTTAGACTGAGTACTTCTTTGAAAAAACAAATTGTATTTCAGAATTTAAAAGCTGATTTTACCCATCTTTGCTAAATCATTTTGTTGCTTGTTTCTTGTAATCTATATACTTCTGGTATCTAAGTGCAGTATATTGTGCTCCTTTTACATTTGTTTAATATTGATGCGCTAATGTTATAGTTTTTTTTTCTACCAATTAAACATATGTAAACTGTAAAACTCTAAGTTAATATGCTTCTAAAGGAATTCACTTGACTTCCATGCAAGTTTTTTTCTCAAATGACTAAAGACAAGTTCATATATCAACTGTAAGTTTCCGTTTCAGCACAAAGAAACAAACAAAGCAGCAACATCTACACATTTCTCCACCACAAGGGGTATATCATCATCTGAAAAGATTCAGGTTTTGTCCAACTCATCCCCATCGTGATTTATTGTGTGGCATTTTGGCCTCTGGACCAACACTGAGGTCTACAAGTGCCACATGTCATTTGGTAGCAGCATCAAGGCACCTCCAATTTACACATCGAGCTGCTCTGCATTTCAAAGAAGCCTCTGCTCCAGACTCCTTAGAGATCGCCATCTAGGCCCCATGGAGGGAAGATTAGGGACAGCAAAGAGAAACTGCAAACCACAACCATGTCCTCAGCAGCAGCCTCCCTTATGCAACACATTTTTATATTCAGATAAAAATTTCTGACTCTGTTCACCCTTTCTTATTTTTATTTTTCATGACAACTTCTAGACAACCACTATTCAGTAACATCAAAATAACAGTTTATCTACTTGTATAAAATAAACAGAAGCAGAGATTATTTGTTAAAAATTGGACTGCTATTTAAATAAATGTGATAAATATTCTTAATGATCCAAACCTTTTGTCTTAAAGACTAGGCCAAACTCAGAGGTAGAAAGAGCTCTAAAATGACCTATTCAAGTAAAAGTACTGTTAAAAATGTACTCAGTTACAATTAATGTTACTTATGAACTAGAAGTATTCAGACAGCACAAACTTCCACCAATCTCATAGTGTCATTATATATCCGGATTTTGATCTGGGTCACCACCATTATTTATTCAATGGTGCTGAACTTATCACCTGCTGCTCCAGAGAAGGTGATGAGATCAGTTTCAGATTAAACTGTCGTTAAAAAGCTCTGTCTGTTCACTGAGTCTTTTCTTAATGAGATCCCAAATACAAAAATCAGACTGAAGCAACATTTATATATCATCATGGTTATACCTGCTGCTGTAAGATTTTAAACACACAGTTCCTCCGTCACTCAGTCCATCACATTTAGGCATTGATCAAATGATGGTAGAAAGTATTAATAAAATCAGCAAACGCCTATAACCATAGAATCTACAGGAAATGTTTTATGAAAAGAATGGTGGTTATAATCTAAAAGGAATATTGAATTTCAAAATTTGCAGTATTCAAAGAACAATG
>JAOXNZ010000091.1:27338110-27351970 GCA_028566095.1 Kryptolebias brasiliensis
GCTGCTGCACAACTTGAAGACCTGCTGAAGAGCAGAGAAACAACTAAAACATGCAGGATAGTGGCCCTCCAGGACCAAGATTGAGGACCCCTGTGGTACACAGTAGTGCTGAAGCCGCACTGATCAATCTCATCATCTCACGCTCCATTCTTCCTTTACTCCTGAGCATCCACTCCTTCCAGCTAAACATTGAAATTAAGTGAAAGAACTTGCATCAAGATGCTTATTAGAAAATCTTTCTGTATTTACAGGTTTTAACAGACAAGCAGGTACACACAAAGAGTGCTTATTTACAGAGCAGCACAGGATGTTAAAATGAGTGCTAAAACATGACTGTATGTACAGATGGACTACAGCAGAAAGTACACTAAGAACAAGATTTATCACAAAACGTCAGGTACTCTACACAGTATCACAAATTCCATGGACTGTACAGTTAAAAACCAAAATATGGTAAATCTACATGAAATCCAGCGTTCCTCCAAATGAGAAGCACTGAATTATATATATTTACATTATGTATACATATAGTGTGTAAGCATGTATGTTGTCATACATTTATAGCTACCTGTGGTGCAAAAGCAGCAAAAGAAATTACAATGTGTGGAATCCAATACAAGAAAATAAAAAGGTCTGACTGACATAGTAAGGTTACATCATACATAACTAATATACTGGCAAAAAGAAATATTGAGCACAGGTAAATAATATTTGCTCAAAGTCCTAATGGTCAGAGGTGAACACAAGGTTACAGTCAGTCATTCACAAACAGAAGAGATTGTCAATAATACTTCAAGTTCATGCAAAGACAGAAACCATTACAAAAGAAAAATAACAAAAACTTTTCCCTGTTGGCCATCCAGCTGTGCAGCTTTCCCTTCATTGTGATGTGGAAGGTGCAGAACAATGGGAGGGGCTTCCTGTGCGGGCTATGGAACAGAGTTGGAGTGCAGTACGGGCACTTGGTGGGAGGGGACTGTCTCAGCATCGGCCTCGTCCTGGCTGGAGGGGCTGCTGACTGTGACAGAGCTGGGTGGGGCTGTGGAGGTGGGGGCGTGGCTGAAGCAGGCTGTGCTGCTGCCGCTGTGGGACCCGGCAGCGGGCAGGACGGCGTGCTCCTCTTTGGGCCGCTCACTGGCGAACTCGGTGATGCTGAAGACAAACTGGAGGCAGCCCAGTTTGATGTAGCTGCCGTGGTGGAGGAGGGCCGTGCCCTCCCAGCCTGCCCCACTGCCTCCGATCAGTCTGGAGCTGCTCGCCTTACAGCTGCACGAGCGCTCCGCACCACCCTGAGACTGGCTGCTCATGACTCCGCCGACAGGTAAACAGTCCACTACGGGGCTAGGACCTTCATCTTCCTCCCGCTTCTTACTGCGACCTGCAAGCAGAGCACAGACAGCAGGTCTGAGACAGACTGTGACGGAGCAACCACCACCATCAGGCCTGCACAGGGAGGAGAAAGCTGCAGCAATGACACCAGACAAACTCCATTTCTAGATAGGCTGGAAGAGAAGTTTTTAAGGGTTTGAACAGTTTGGGCATAAGATGACAAACAGATTTTGTCCGTTTTTGCAAAAAGAATCATTAAAAACTATCCTGTTTGTAGATCTGGTCTTACAGATAACTTTAAACACACCAGGACCTCTTAAGACCAAGAAGCGACTCTACTTGAAGTAAGATCTATTCTAAACTGCTGCACCGTTAGCAGGTGATGAAGGTATGCTCTTATCATTACAGTCTAAAATCTTTGGGGAAAATTTAAATCCTGCTATGTCTTTTACATCTCAGGTTCTGAAGCAGATCTCCTCTCCTGTATAGAACCACCGCTGCATTTGTTACAGTATTTTAAGATGTTAGAGTTATTGGTTCGATTTCTTCAAAGCTTATGGGGCAGGCTGTATGTACTCATGTTACTGTCCAGGCAGATATCATCATTAATAATAATAAAAAAATACAAATAAAAAAGATGATTATGATTTGCTTTAAAATCTGTCCTGTGCAGGAATAAGCTGACAATGAGTTTAAACAGTGACTGTCAAGATTATGATGACTTGTGTTTTTAGTGTCCTTGTCTCCACCAAGGAGGTTATGTTTTCATTTGTTTGTCTGTCTGTTGGCAAGATCACAACAATTGATTACATTTTGATGGTGATCCAGATTCTGATCTGGATCACACTATTTTTGAATCCCGCCGTGGCCTTGGTGGAGGTTTGTGCTCTCTGAGTGCTTCTAATGTATATCTGTGAATTATAATTAAAATAACTAAAATATTATATCAAGTATTAATATGCTATTATACCCAGAATAGAATCATTATTAAGCAATATGTGATATGATTTAGGCAGCAGCAGTAATTGTATTTGCATTTCAATTTTAAAATAAAAGCAAATCATGTTTTAAAAGTTTTAATAGTGTGATATTAAGAGCTCCGGAGGGAACGTTGGTGAAAATATTTATAATAGGTTTTGCATGGGCACAGGATAGTATCTGGTGCGCACGAGAAACTAATCCAGAAGTTTTTCCTGTGCAGAAGAAACGATTCTGGTGCTCACACAATAACATCTTCTGCACACCAGAAAGTGTCTAATGTGCACCAACCGTTGTTACACAAGAATGTCCAGTGCATGTTAGCGTCTGCGTTTCCAGTTTGGAAAGAGAAATAAGAGATTTATTAAAGCTATATTTGATCTTGTATTACATTTAAGTAATTTGAGATCAGAGTTGACAACAGTTACATACTTTAACCATACCGTCACAGAGATTTTAGATGAAACTATCAGGTATGTTTTGTGTTTTCAGGAAGGTGGATGCATATTCTTCTGAAGCCATTCACTACAGTAGTCTGAGTTTAAGGATTTTTAGCTTGCTAGGCTATTGAGAGGATTATCTGGTGAGCACCAAATAGTTTCTTCTTCACACGAAAAAACTATCAGATGCTCACCAGATAATATATTGCGCTCACGAGAATGTTTCCTGTGTGCACCACATACTTTGCACTTGGTCTTCTGTGCAGAGCACATTAAAGTGAAAAACATAGCAGATCTGAGATCAGTCCAAGCAAAAAGGAACTTACGGATGATGCCTTGGACCTTGGCCACGAGGCCGCTGGGTGGAGACGGCGAAGCTTTCTCTGAGAAGTCACACGAGTACAGGACATTGTCCACGGTGGTACCGTGCTCGCTGTAGTTCAGCAGCTCATAATGCTTGGTGTTCTGAAGGAGGAAATACACACGTTCACAACAACAACTTACAGAGCAGCAAACACACTCCGACAGGTTAGAGGCTCATACCTCATCGTAGAAAATACAGGCGTGTTTCCCCGATATGTAGTTGCAGTGACCGTAGTTTGTAAGGCACACGTCCATGTCAGCACCTTGACAGAAAAACAGGAAGCGAGTCGTGTTCACAATGACACCATGTAACACCTGTTGGACGACTGCTTCAGTCTGTTTCAAAAATAAGTGCTGCTTATTTCTTGATCACATCCATTCCTGTCAACTTTAACCTCAACCTGAGATGAAACATGTTGAACATTGGGAATTAGGAACTGCTGGCAGCCTGTTGGAAAACGGAGCGCTAATCATGCTAATAAAAGATGTTAAAGTGTTAATAATCAAACTAAAAAAACAAAAAAACAACAATCGCCGTTATTTTGATCAAAATTAAACTCAGGATTATTGAACGAGATTACTTGTTGAGGTTGGAAACATTGCATTTATTGAAACAAAAAACAGTGAATTGCCTTGAATGTGAATTGTTCCATGTCTCTATCTGTTGTTTTGTTGATAACGGCTGTAATATTGTTTACAGCTGAACTTTTGCTGAAAAGAAAGCTTCCAGCTGCTTCAGCACAGAATGAGCTGCCTTCCAATGACGACACCATCAAGATCTGGAAAAGCGTCACCTAAACGGACGCAGCTTTATCTTTTCCTTGAGGAATATCTGATTTTACACATTCAACTTATAAATCTTTAATAAACTGATGTCTCACTTCTGCTGACATGTGACCCAGCGGTCTGAAGTCTGCGTCTCTTACCAGATCCTATGTACAACGTCCTGTAACACATGTGGACAGCTCCTCCTCTTCCTGTTAGAGGATAGAAGACAGCGCGGGCCTGCACCTTCTTCTGTCCTGGTGAGAAGATGGCGCAGTTTTTAACTCTGCAGATCAGACACTTCATCTATTCACAAACTTTCAGTTGGCAGAACGATGGGCTCTAACAGCCAAAGAGCAGAGAGGAGAGTTCAGTGTCTTACTGTCAGGATGGGGGGACAGACTTTTCGAGGCAGTACTGGAGGCTGGTGAAGGTGGAGTGCTGGGGGCTTTGGGGGGAAACAACTGCTGGATCCTTTGATAGGCCAACAGCTTGATCAGATCTGCATCCAGCCGGTCCAATTCGATCCCTGCACGTAAAACACACACAGGGAAGGTCAGAGGAAGGAAAAGGAAACCCCCTGCATTCACAATTCATCAATTATGAGATTCTGTCGACATCAATATAGGCTTTTTAGAAGACATTTATTTTTATTGACTTTATCTTTTTTTTTTTTCCTCAAAGTTTCAGTAGCAAATAAAATTTCTCCACATCACTAGCCTAGGCTGCGTATGTGAGTCAAGTTCCTGTCAGCTATGTCCGAGCTACAGTTTCAAACTATGGTGGTTTGTTGACTTTGCAGGGCTGTTTTGTGTTTTGGTTTTTTTTTGGTTTAGGAGCAGCAGCAGAAGAGTGACACACTGAGGACAGATGTGAGAAAAACAAAACCACCAATTTTTTTAAGCTGCTAAATGAACTTCATGAAGTCAGACAGGCTGTCTGTCTGCTGCATTAAATGTTTTAGAAAACCTTTAGACCAGAATCAGCTCTCATGTTCAAATAAAGAACGCTGTACAAGGTGCTGAGTTTTGTTCTCCCATTGAAATCTGTTTCCCCACCTAATTAACCTCTGTTGTTTTAAACAATGGTTCAAGTAAAATGCTAAAATAAATATCTGGATCTCTTTCTACTCCTTTTTTTTGTCCACTGCAGCAGGAGAAACTCCTCCTGATGGGTGGGAAAACATCAACAGGGAACACAACTCAACAACACATTTCATGTAATATGAAAAGTGTAGGTCAAATTAAAACATTTGAATGTTCCAGTTTCCAGTATTCCATTTGAAATATTTCTCCTTACAATTTGCTGCCATTTTAACCAACAGTATCTGTACAACATGCTGATTATTCAGGCTTTTATTTGTAAATGCAACAATAAAAAGAGCTTATATATTTTGCACTCTAATCTGAAAGTACTGGTTTATGGTTTATTTTGTGGGATCCTGTAAAAGCCAAAGTTTACTTTTAAAAATAAAATGAACTAAAATAAAGTTGTAGATCATGATTACTGGAGGAAAATTTGTCGTTTAAACAAAAAAATGAGCTGACAGATTAATCGAAATAAAACAGTGCTCAACGGCAATTCTTCTTTATTCCAGACACATCAGAACCATGTGAGCACTCACCCCCGTCCACCCTTTCACTGTTTATGCACACAGACAGGTTTGTGACAGAAGAAAGTGCACTGGGCAGCAGAGCAGGACCAGCCTTCAGGTCTGTGGAGGAAAACATCACTTTAAACAGGAGGTCACGTCATTATACTGCATCTAACAATAGGTTCATCTATTCAAATTATTCTTTTCTTTTTATCAATGTAAAACAAATTCTAATTTCAACTTCTGTACATTAAGCTCCTTCTGTTTTTACTTTTCTTTTCATACGATGTCACCAATCAAACTAGTTTTTTGTAAGTAGTATCTGTTGTAGTATTGATTTGATACAAAATTTTATACAAATGTACAAACATGAACCCATCTCCACCACGTATGGGACACTTTGTTCCAAAGAGCAACAGGTTAGTACAACAGTTTCATGTAAGCTCTTGTCTAAATAAGAGGGGAAAAAGATATTGATATTAGAATATATCTTGTTCCTGCTCAACCTGCAGAACTGACCCAGGTACCATGAAGGTTTACAGACATGTGCTGCACGTCACTTTCTTGCTGCTGGATGGGGACGGACAGTGTATGGACGGTTTAGCAAAAACTATGAAATCTAAACCTCAGTAATTAAACTAAAAGTTTTTTCAAGCACAGTAAGTACTGAAAGAAGAGTCAACTTAAGGTACAGGCATACTCCATAAGAAGTCAAGAAGTCGGTTTGCGGTCATGTGGTTGCGAGCCGTTTGTTTTTGCACACACCTTTTAAAGTCCACCAGACACTCCTGGGAAGCTCCTCCCTCCTCCTACAGCGTTAAAACAGGTTTCTTCCCGCCGGCTTCTTAGCTCTCCTGTCCTTGTACAGATTTTTGCTTCCCTTACCGCAACCAGACGTGTTTATTAAACAGACTGAGACAGTACACTTCGTTTGGCATTTGGAAATATGACAGTGCACAATACTGAGAGAACGCTGCCCGGCCGAGGCACACTTCCTCCTGGCCACAAAGAACCGCCTGCGTCTCCGTGCGGTCTCCTTTGAGAACAATAGCTGATATCTCCTTCCACAAGTTCTTCATCAACTGACTGTCTTTTTAAGTTCATAGGCTTCTAAGTTTTGCTGGACCAGTTTTAAAGACTGTATTTTCTAACAGCCTCGGCCAGCTGCTCTCAGCGGAGCAGTAGAAGCCGCATAAACACGCCCACAACAACTTCTGACCAATCACACAATACTTGCAGCAAACCCCTTTGAGAAACAGTTCGGCCTGGGCCTCGTGTCTCAAAGCCACAGATGAAGCTGCTAAATGAACAAAATGACAGAATTTTTGTCACACAACCACGTGACAGAACCAACTTTGTGACTTCTTATGGAGTACGCAAACAGCTTACTCCATCTGATAAAAGACAAAAGTCCTTTAACTGTTTTTTGAGAGAAGTGATTTATTTAACAAAACCTGCCAAACACACAGCTGTCTTCAACCTGCTGCAGTCTCTCTAAAGACCAGGGGTGCACAGTAACTTGAATCTGTTCAGTTTGAACACCACCAAGAACTCAAACATCAGAATATTTGACCTGGTCACTGACTGCACCAGAGAGCAGCTAATTTGAACTAGCAGAAGAAGAAATGCACGGGAGAATCAGCTTGTGACCGACACCGGCCGATATTTGGCCTAACGGGCCAAAATCAGCGATCAGCTGGTCAACACTCAAAAATCTGATATTTTTCCGGTCTATGAATGCACCACAAGTCACGAGTTGCTGCCTCCTGCAGCACTGCTCATTGGGAAACACTCTACAGCTAACACGAAGTTAGCTGTATGGTCTGTCTGTAGTGTGTTTACAAATAAGGTCAGAGGAAGAACAAAAGGTGGAGAGGCTGTTAGAAGGAAACTGTTTCTACAGAGGAATATTCTCTGCTGTTCATCATGACAGCTGATGGGCAGTTTGAGCAGAAAAGTGGATTACAGCTCTGTTTGTTCCTTTAAGTTTTCAGCCTCTGTGACGTGGAACACGGTAAATCAGGATGTTAGCAGGTTGTTGGGAAAACTTCATGAGGTGGGCTGTATTTACTGACTCAGACAGCTGTTAGCAAACTAACACTAATGATGCTAATAGAGTCACCTGAGCAGCAGCTCCTCTCTCTGACAGATGACCGTCCTCTTCTTTTTATTATGTTTAATTAACAATCATTTCCAGCAGAAGGCGGAGAGACTGCCCCTACAGTCAAATGAGAGAATGACTTCATCTGACAGATCTAACATTAAGGAAGAGTTTTGTTAGTTTGTGGATTTTCTTTCCCAAATATTACTTTTGACAATGCTGCTAATTACCTTAATAGAGAACTTGTACTGTAGGTGAAAAATCTGTAATGTGGTGGAGGAATGTTCGGAGGCGTGTACGTAAAATAAAAATGCTAAGATTTATAAATCATATATTCAGTAAATATTTTTCTGGTGGGATTTATTTGCACAAACTCTTCTAATTATCTAGAGGATATTATTTATAGATTTCCAGTGACAAAGTTGGAGCTGTACAAAATCCAGAAATTAGTGTCGGCCCACAAAACCAGAATCCATGCAGCTCCACAAAAGACCAAAAGACTGTTTTACAATTTTACTGACTGAAGAAGACATAAAGTTAGTTATTTAAATTTCTGTAAGTGTAAAATTTGCTGGTATGTGCTGTATATTCATGAGTTTTATAATAACTTGATTGAAAACATTGGTGGAAAGCTACAGATCCTTTTGTTATATTTGATACTAGGGGTGTAATAGTACGCCTAAGTCACAGTTTGGTATAGAACAATACGAAAAACACCGTCTAGCATTTGCACTGTAATATAGAGCTCTTTATAGTACCAATATATTTAAGTGTATTTAAGCATCACACTTAAATACTAACATAAATCAACAACTGCATTTTCATAACAGCAATAAAACATATTAAAACAAACGATCCTTTCTTTCCGTTCCAGCTGGGCACTTAATAATTAGTCTGTAAAGCCTTACAGTCCAGAGCCCTCTTCAGTGTTAATAAGGGTTTCTCATTTAAGGGACTGTTTACACGAATCCATTTTTAAGTTCATTTTCTTCTGCGGTTCAGCAGTTTGTGTACACGACAACAGCGCTTGTATCCTCTGAAACCTAAGCTTTCTGAACCCAGGTCTCAGAGTGGAAATTTTCTGACACTCGCGTTCGCATTTCAAAAGAAGCCGAAACGTGTGAAACGGCTGCAGCCGATAGCGGTTCGGCGCACGCACGAGTAGATAAACAATAATAGCAAACAGCAGGGTGCTGTTCATGTTACCCACCCTTTTCGACATGTCATGACTGAGGACCTGTTGCCTGTTTCATATTTTTGTTCTAACACAGTGAGCACGCCCATACGGTCTGATGAACACTTGCAGTGAATGTAGTCTCTTTAACACAAGATCTGCCACTGAAAACCTCCTCTTTGATGGAACAGAAACTGCAGGAACACACATGGATATCTTTGCCAAATCTGAGAGTTGAAGATCGCTATGGCTCCTTCACATTTTACCTGTCTGATGGATCCACAGGGAGGGGTGGCCATGTGTTGTAGCAGTAAAGGTGGAGCTCACCTGTGGCTGTAGTTTCCTTTGTAATGTTTTCCAAATAAAACTAAAACTATGAGGAAATAGATGTAAAGCCACTCAAGGTTTTCAAAATGATAGATGCAGATTCCATTCTAGAGGGGGATAAATACATCAAAAGTGATTTTTGGATGCCCTTGATAAATAATCTGTAGTTTGGTGATTACATCTTTCACTTTTTATATGATATAAACAATAATGTCCAGTTGAGGAAAGGGGATATTTATCTGGGCTGTGATAATTTATGTCTGGTTCACCTTAAAAGTAAGAAAAGAACTACTTGTTTGATGTCAAAAGACTTCAACAAAACAGCTCAGTGCAGTCATTCAATGTTTTTTTAGTATTTCAAATCCTAGAGAAAATAAAAAATATTTTTATCCCAAGTTTCCTTTACATCAGAGAGCTGCAGTGTTATCTCAGCCTCAGATTAAAACAGTGTCAACTGTACCTGTGGTTGGTAAGGATGGCTCCAGCTTTGTTGAGTCCTGGTCCTGGGTGCCTTTAGCTGCTGAGTCTGATGGTGAACTGCTGGTGATGGAGAAACTGGGTTTTTCGTCTCTGCTCATACACTCCTCCTGGAGCTCTGTCTGGCTCCTGTGGTTCTGCTGGCTGCTGGGGGGCCATATTGTAGGGCCCATGGGGCAGTTTTTCTGAACGCAGGCCTCTGTTGTGCTCTCGGGATCCTTTTTGACCGTTTTTGTTCCTATGTGGTTTGGTAGCTTCGGCGTGGGAGCTGAGTCTGAGGGGGTTGGACAAGGCTTCAGTCTGTGATGCAACTCAGCCTGCCTGCAGGAGTCTGATGCACTCTTACAGTCTACAGGTCCATTGGCTTTGGAAGGCTGAAGCTCTGCCAGAGGTCCGTTGGGCTTTCTACAGTTCTGACAGGGTTTCATGCTGCATTTACAAGCACCCAGCTCTGCTGGGGGGTCTCTGGAAATAAAGGTCCCTTGGGGGTTTTCAGGTAAACCACAGGACTTAAAGCAGGGGTCAGAAGAAGTAGTCCTTCCTAATGAGGCCTTAGTCTTTATGTCCTCTGATGTAACACGTGTTTTCTTACTGTCCAACTCTGCTGATGACACTGTGGACGCTGCAGATCCAACCTTCTGTTTGATGGACAGGTGTCGCATGATGCTGCACTGGAGTGCGATGACATCCTGAAGCCACTATTCAACACAGAACAGAGATATTTATTGGGAATAAGGAAACCTTTATTTTTACAGAAGAACCGATCTGATGAACCTTATAGCAAGATCATGTAGATTTTTCTTGTGTAGCAACATTTTTAAAAATTGATGACTGAATAATAAGACCATGTGTACAACCTGCTGGGCGGCACAATTAATTAAATCTGTCAATCAAATAAATAAACATACATACCTACATTGGCTGACACATACATGTGATGCCATTTCTAAAAAAGGAATTTGTATTTCATGGCTTTCAGTTCACACTACATTCACCTGCTCAGTTATTCACCAAATAGTACATCAGTAAAATACATACTCAGACAGGGAATGTTCAGCTCCCTTAAAGTGTTTTTTAGATATCTGACTGTAATTGAATCGTGCTAAACACAGGTCTGAACTCCCTCCATGCACATTGAAAACTTTTTTGCTCAAACCACCTTCTGAGGTGGTCTGGACCCCTTCTGCCTGCATATGTTTGGTGGTCTGAACAGCAGTCCATCTCAAGGCTCGATAAAAGGACCTTCTACTGACCTGAGGTGACCCCACATAGGCAGCAGTCTGCTCAGCTGCAGCTGATTACAGATATTAAACAGCGAGGATTGGGAATATTCTGAAGATACAGTTTTATTTAGTTCTTTTTGTTTAGCTAAAGGTTTTAATTAAATATTTATTAGAATCCTTCCTATTAAAGACGTCATTACAGGATGTTGTATGGAAAGCTTCTCTTTAGTTTAATGTGTCCTAAGTGTTTTTAGAGCAATTGGACCCCAGCTATGGTCAATGTCAGCTATAATATTCAGTCAATCACAGAACAACAGCATTATTTCGTATTGTATTTACCTAATGAAGCACAGAGCTGATGTTACATTTACAGTGAAGCTGGTAAACAGCTGATGGCTGTCAGTGCACCAATCAACTGTGGGGGATTTCTACAGGTTCAAATCTTCAGTGTTTGACCTGACACTGAGCTCTGTGAAGTTACTGCTCATTTTGCTTCTTTATTTCACTTATGCTTTCCTATAATACCTGTCATGTAGTTAAGCTTAATAAGAGATAACTCAACAAACAAGTGACTCACATGACTCTGAACCATGCTAGCGTTAAAATAATAGATTTCAGATGCCTGAATGTGTTGTCCTTTATCCTGTTTGTTGCTCACTGACAGCCCTCTGTGTGATGTGATGTGTGTGTATCTGCATACAGTGCAGGTAACTGACATCAATTGAAAAAAAATTAAGAAAACACATTTCACCACCAAATGTGAAAAGAGGTGTCAGAGTTGACCACATGCAGTCAAATCAGCGGAACTAAATTTAAAACGAATGTGAAATGTGAACAGGCCCAGAGAGTCAAAAAACTCAATCAGTTTGTGACATGACAGAAATACAAGGAGGCGCAGAATGGGCGGAGCCTAAAAAAAGCAGCTGATTTAGTCAGTGGGGCTGAAAAGGCAGTAATAATGCGAGAAAACAAAGATGGTAGCTTATACAGAAAACACCAGTAGTTACACTGACAGTGTAACTATTAGTGCAGGAAAAAAAACCAACACACCTTTTTTGATGACAATGCACACAGCTTGGATTATCTGTTAGTTTTACCATCATCATAGGCTCACAGCATCATTAGGTAACATATTTTAAAAGTATTAGAGGAAAGCAGCATCCTCTGATGAATCATGCCAAATGCATTAATATTAATGTATCACTCACAGAAAACATTAATCAAAATATTAAAGAAGTTTTAACTGCTGGCTGGCTGAGTGTCCAAAAAACACCGGTTCTCTGGATTATTTTATTTGATTTATTACTATTTACATCTGTTTTCAAAAACTTAACTATCCCATTTAGGAGGTCTAAAATAAAGACAAGTTGTGTCGTTTAATAGGATCATGATCTCAGTTCTAACAGAGAAACATTGTGCATCTCTATAACCTGCAAAATCTGAGGAAAACAACTTGTTTTGTATGTTTTTGGTTGTAGTTTAAAGTATTTTCAGTCCACAGAAAGACTTGAGTCTAAAAAGCTTGTTGGCTATCAAACCCAACCAGAATTGTTCTCACAGTTCATCTTGTGTTTGGCTTGCTGTCGAGCAGATACAGCATCTATAATAAGAGCAAACTTTTCTTATAGATGTGAGGCGTTCGCCTTGTACCCACCTCCTCCTGCTCAGCCTCAGTGGTGAGGCGCTTAGAGGGTTGCTGGTCAGTACCGCTGCCACAGATCAGCTCCATCTGACGCACCCCTGCAGGAAGCAGCATGGAGGGAGGACTCTGGTACTGAGCCTTGATGGCATCTGGCACCTGAACAAAAACAATTATTCTCAGATAAAGCTTCGAATTCTTTAGCATATTTTATTTTATCGTCTTCCAACATTATATTTCAATCATTCACTGCCTTTAAGTTAATTTCAGACTGTATTCCAGTTGAACAAATGCCTTCCAGAAGCTGAACAGAACTATTATTTGATGATTTGGGGTTTTTAATGAAAGAGTATTATGTTCGATCAGCATGTGGACTAAACAAGAGGAGAATAAACAGGTGAGTGGTGCACAAAAACCTTGATTTAAAGACGTCAAAGTAAAAATGCCTCAAGGCTCAAACCACCTGTGCGTCAGTGCTCAGTATATAAAATAAAGACAATACAACATGCTGCAGCTCGCACGCTACCTTCATGGTTTTCTTGGTATACTGATGAGAAGTGCGCCGATTGGGAGCATTCCGCCGGTGGACTCGGCGGAGGAAGTCCACCTTGACGGCATGCTGGGAGATCCTATCCTGGAACTGGTCAAAAAGCTGACAGCGGCTGGACAAGCTCAGGCTCCTCTGATTCAACTGGACAGCAAATAAGAATGTGAGCGGGAAAAAAACTTTAGGTAGTCAAAGAAAGATTTAGAGCTCAGAGGGTGCCTCTTACCACAAGGTGCTCAACGTGGTTTGGACACATCCATTTGCCAGCAGGAAAAGCTGTTAGTGGAGGGTCCAGACAGTCCATGTGAAAGAGAAGTGGACAATAATCACACTGGATCAGCGGAGCCAACCTGCAACTCCTGGGAGAAGAAATACGGGTTAAATCTCTGGTTTATCCTTTAAAGCAGTTCCAGTTTTAAAGCAGGGCTGGTGTGTGAGCCAGTTCTGAAATGGTTCTACAAAACAAACAAATGTACACCCAAGAACCAGACTGTTTTTTACCGCTATAAAGACACATCATTACATCACATTAAACATCCCTTCAGTGTTTGTGAACGCTCTTTACAACAACCGGTTTCTGACTGACGTTTAAAAGCTGCGCCGAAAACAGGAAATCCACACTCCATTTCACCGGTCAGTGATAAATAAAGACCAAACAATGTGGATAAAAACATTGACAAATGGTGTTAATATATCCGTTAATAATTAGTGCTGCTGCGATTATTCAGCCTAGTCAACATCAGCAATTATGATAATTCGCCAACATAAATATTTTTAGTTGACATATCATTTTTATGACCATCTTTACTTAAATAACAGTGTTTCTCCTCACAGTGCTGCGTATGGCAAACAAGCTCCAGAAGAAATGGGGGTGAAAAAAAATAAATCAATCTATTTTTAAGA
>JAOXNZ010000091.1:27352070-27368751 GCA_028566095.1 Kryptolebias brasiliensis
GGCCACTATAACAGGAGAAACATGCTGGTGACTGAAAATCAAGTGTATTTGGGTGGTGAAAGCGATCTCAACAGAGGAACACAACTTAACTCCTGACCTGCAAGTTAATTTACCTAATTTAAGCAGTTAATTATGTGGACATAGTTTTCAGCTAAACAAATAACATTTAAAACAGACATTAAAATATTTTTCAAGCAATTTAATAAATACAATTTACATGTGATATGAAAAGTGTAGTTGAGTTAAAGAACATCTGAATGTTTCAGTCTCCATTGTTACATTTTAAATACTGATGCTGTTTCTGTTTTTGTCCTTTTTCTGAAAGTAAAACCATGTGAATGAAATCCTGCAGGAGGATTTCTCACCTCAGTTTGATGTAGTTCTTAGTAATAATATCCTTGCAACATGCTGAATATTCAGGCTTTAAAAAAAAAAATACATCAATAATCAGAGACTTGTTTCATTTATTTATCATGCTGGATTTGGCACTTTAACCCTTTATGTTAGACTCTAATTTGCAAGTCTCTGCTGCCATTTTTTTTCCTGATTTTCTGTAAATGCCAAAGTTGAATACTAAAAAAATAAAATAAAATTGTGGATTTTTGTATGAAATTTAATCACTTAGATTAACTGATAAATTAGTCAAATGAATCAAAATAAAAGTAGCTGATAGTGGCAGCCCTATTAAATGCTGCTCTGTATGACTGATAACAAAACAAAGAGCAAAAACAATCAGCTTACAGTATTCTTCTGCTAATTCAGCTAATCAGAGTTAAATCAGTGTTTATTATCACTCTGTCCTCATTTAAGCAGACCCTAACTCTGAGTTTTTAAACATTTTTAAATGGATGTCTTTGTAAATCAGCACCCTGATTCTGACAAAAGCCGTTGTATTTTCTCTGGCCCAGGAAAGATTTGATAAGTAAGCAGCACCTGCTCCCAACCCGTCACTGAAGCTTATCAGATGTTATTATCTAACCTGTTGCAGGAAAAGCAGACTTTAACGGGGAGGGGGACGAGGCCGTTTGGATCCAGCTCGTGCTGAGGCCTCCTGAACGGCTTCCCCAGCAGCTCTTCTTTTCTCCTTCGTTTACTGCTGCCTGGAAAACCAGAACACACACAAACAAACATGAGCTCGGACGTTTTCCCACTTTCTGCTGCAGAAGAAGAACACAGGAGACAGATGGCTCGTCACACTCTGCTCTGTATGTTGCAGCTGAATCACGATACATGTAGTACACATACACACCATAACAGTGATAGGCAGAGAGTATTCAAACTATAAATCTGTCAAGTCCCTTTATCATCATATTGAATCTCAAAAAATTATTTTCAAATGTTCTGGAGTTAGAACAGCGACGTACCAGAAACCTACAGTTCAACAACTTTCCTTTTAATTGAAGAACTTCATATGAAGCATTTTTCACCCAGTTCTTTGTGAAACTGAACGTCTAAACGAATCCAGGGAGGTTTGTAGAATGGACTCACCTGGCAGGGCAGTGGTGCAGGTAAGCTCACTGGGCAGCTGAAACTGGGTGGGATTTCTCTCCATGGCTGCAGCTATAAGGAGCTGAAAGGGCCTCTTGAGGAGGCGTGGCGTCGGAGCTGATGATGTTGCGCACTCAGGCTCAGCTCCTGGAATATCATCCTCTGGCTCTGCTACTTCCTCCTCTCCGTCATTCTGCTCCTCCGAGGGAGTCGGAGTGGACGAGGTGTTGGATGTCGGAGTCCCAGGACGGCTGCTCGGCCTGCTGCTGGTTCTGCGCTCAAGAAGACGGACCTGTGCCACTCTCAGACCGGGACCTGCTGCTCCGGCGCCTGGAGGCAGACCGTCAAGCCGCAGCGGGCCGGCGCTGAGCTCAAGCTCCATGGCGGGGGATGCACTGCGCTTACATGAGGACCGATCCGGTAGGCCATTAGTCTGCTCGTTCTTCTGCTCCCGCTTCTGACAGCAACAAACACAAATCAAAACGTTGAGTTATCAACCCACATGGCAAAACGCAAGAGCACTGTTCAGGTCACATGTGGTTCTCAGGACTTTATTCAGACATACAAGAGCGAGGGAGAAGGAAACTGTGTGACGTCAGACAGAACAGGAGGTAATATTATGTGGATGTGACCTCATGAATCTGGGATTTCCTTAATAATTAAGGAAAATCCAAACCTTTTTCACACTTTGAAAAGGGTGTGGGTGTATTTTGGTCACTGCAGCCCTCCGTGTGATTCAGAATAGAGGTAGAATCATTTTTATTGGCCAATATTGGCCACTTCATTAAAAAACAAATTAAATTACCAATTGGCCATGTTTGTGCATACTTAACCAATTACCAAGCAGGAAGATGAAGATGCAGCAGCAGCTGCTACAACCAGCTCACTGTCGCCTGAAATTGAGTTTGAGCGAGAATGGTCTTTAGCATGCGAATATATTTTGTTAAATGAAAAATACAAACTGGCCAAATAAATAAATAAAACCAATCAATCGGTGTCGTATATCGGTCTTTGGGTGCCCTGACTTCTAAAGATTGGCATCAGCCATAGAAGAACTGATCGGCCCACCTTTGATTTGACTGTTTATGCTGAGGCTAAAAAGGTTTGCTGAGAGGTGAATAAACTTTCTCACTGACTAGATCTGCTGATCAGGCGGATTCATACACTCAGCACCATCAGCATATATACAGTCACCTGTGCTCCACACACATTTGTGTAGCAACCAGGATGCTGTTTGGCTGAGAAAACAGTCAAACGTGTCGAGGTTGAATATCAGCTAATATTTCATTCTTTCACACCAGTATGTTGTTATTGAGAAAGAGTTGTTTGATAAACCTGAAAAACAATAAACAGACCCTCATTTGGCTAGTCATTAGCCTAGCTCGGATGAAGACCTTTGCCCTTTTCATACTCGGTGCTCTCTGACTGATAAGGTACTAATTACTGATAACAATGTGACAGAACATCACTTTAAAGATGACCAGAATATCCCTTTAGGTCCACATGTGAAGCGCTTTTGTTTTACAAAAAGAAACATTTGAGGAACTTCACCTTACAACAAAAGAGGAAGTGTTGTTTTATTTTGTTTCTTAACTTACAGGCAGATTTTGTAATAAAATTTTGCATACGGTTTTGCATGTCATGCACACAAAAATAAGCCTTGATTTTCAAAACTGGTCACATGGTCGCAAACACTGGAGTTCAGTGAGAATGCAGCTGTAAAGTCACGTCTTTATTTTGCAGTTTTGAGGGATTTTTTTTTCCCACTAGCTGTTCTCCCAAGAGTCGCAGCTCAGCAAGACACCAGCTTTAGGGCAGAGCACTGCTTTATCTGGTGAACTGTTTTTAATTTCCTGTAAGATGAGAATTTTTAAACAAGCATACTGCAGCAGAGCACAAATAACAACCAGAATCTTTTATTATCAAACATATTGTTTGCCAATAAAAAGGTTTCGTTACCTTGAATTGACTCTAACAACGATGACACACCCTCACACAGCAAAGGACAATTTACACAAATCTATTCAATCACTAATTGTATGTTTCTAAATTATAACTCAGATTGGAGTGGTGGTTAAAGCTAGTTAGCACAAAAGATTGTTGCCAGCTGAGAGGAGCTTTGGTAGATTAAAGAACACAAACCAGAAATGAACGATTGTGAAAAAGAGAAAAGAGACAGACGACAAAAACCTTTGTCTGCAGCTTGGAAGGTTTTAAGCTAAAACAAACAAAAAAAATGTGTCAGCAACTGTGGTTATAGCTGATGTTTACCAGAGCAACTTAGTGCATTTGAGGCGTACGAATCGTAAGTTATATTGCTCACGTAGAAAAATGTTTTTGCACTAATAAACAGAGAAAGGCCTTCACACAGGACTTCACTATTGGCTCATTTATTAGCCAAATAATATATGAAAACAAAAAAATATTGTAAGAGAAAGCATAAAAATATGCTTCTTTTTTTTTTTAAGAAACCCACACTGCAGAAGATCTGGTGTCAGTACACAACACTGACTTTATTATTTACATTTTTAAAAGCATTTGAAATTGTGTGTTGTAGGAAAAGCAGGAATCACAGACTCTGTACTAATAGATCCTCCATATGAGATTGATATGGATGTAAAAGTTCAGACATCCCTAGTTGTAACATCTCAATATGTTTTAAACAGCTAGTATAATAAGAGTCTTACTGACCAACAGTCCTGCTGAGGAGGATCTCATCACTGTTAGTAAACATAACCGGCCTCGGACGACAACGCATAAGGCGTCTTTATGTGAAAGAATTTTAGAAATGTCACAGCAGCGCATAACACATTTTTAAAAATCGATAAAAATGTGTTATACATTTTTATACAGCAGCACCATCTGATGCTTCATTAAAGAACAAAACCGAACAGAGCAGGCTGAGATATCTCACAAAAGCACAGCTCATAAAGATGACCGCTCAAAAACCCGGAAATACAACTACAACCATGAAACAAGTTTCATCTCACAAAATGTTTTCACCACCGGACGAAACACTGTAACATGTTTTCAGTCCTCTCTGGGGCACAACTGCTATTTATTAGATCATTTTATCAACCAATGTTTAAAGTCTATTATTTATATTCAACACCCTTTAAGGTATCTAAATTATAAGGTGCAAAGCAAAGTTAAAAAATTTTTTTAAAAATCTGCTATTTAGGTGTTGAGCAGCGGTTTTTAGCTTGACTGCAACAAGAAAATTCTGAAAAAATGAAAATTGTTTGATAAAATCATAATACCAGCTCACACAGAAACACCATGCTTCTTAATTTAGCGGGAACTGTGCAACCTTTCATGCCACTCACCTTTTTTCGAACATTACAGCGATGACACATCCATTCACCTGGGGGGAGCATTTCTTCACTCAGAGGTGGGTTGCTAAGGCGACACGAAACACAACTATCAGACAACAGGCTTATATCTGAAGCAAAATAAATGGATTTCAGTCATCTGTTTCACAAGTGCTGTGACTGAATAATTATTTAAAAATTCTGTATTTTTTTTTAAAGCAAGTTTGTGAAAATGGCGGCAATGCCTCCCCCTGGTGGACAAAAAGCAGGACTACAATTCAAAATGTCTACAATAATGTGCAAAGTAATGTTCGTTTCCAACCTGTTATTCACATGAAAACTGCTGACATATTCATTCCTTCATAATTATTTAACTTCCTGCAGAGAGGGGGACTCTGTGACACACACACCAAATAAGTAAGGGGCTGATCAGACTCACTCCCCATTTCAAAATTACAACATTCTTCAAAATTCCAGATTATTCAGTCAATTTTTGAAGTCAAAGAACAAACTTTTAAATACATGTTCAGTACATGTACAAGAGACAGATAGCAGGGAACAAAATAACACTTGTGAAAATAAAAAAAGTTTACTGTTAACTGGTAACTCTAAATTTTCCTTAGGTGTGAGTGGGAGCATGGATGCATGTTTATCTCGTTTGTCTCCATGTGTCTCCCAGAAAATAATAACACATTGTCTTTTTTCATACATTAACCCTGCTAGTAGCTATATAAAAAAACAAACTAAAATCATTAAGCTAATGTGGTGACACTGAGGTATATCCTGTCATTCATCCTGCAGACTCACTATCACCATAACAAGTCAGCCTGTCCAACAATCACCGTGTATTGCTTTAATAGATAACTATGAAAACCGTCGACATGCCTGACCATATATGGGCACGTCGTTTAGTGTTTCCAGGTGACAGCCTAAACTCAACTCAAATATGCAGATGTTGAGCACAGCCGTGGGATGAGACGCCGACCACAACCCTGACCGACATCTTACAGAAAAGAAAAGTTGCCAGACACCGTCTCGAGACATCCGGTTTTGATGTTCGCGAACCTTTTGCTTATCGCCGCCTGAATTTAAAGATTGGTAAGATGGCGCTGGAAGTGGAAACAGGGAGCAGAGCAAGAGAGGTCGCCATATTGTAAACAGAGGCAGACTCCATTTTTAGCAGCAGCTGCTCCTCTCGGGCTGCAGCCGCGGCAGGAGGGGAGGACCGACTGCAAGTCAACCTCTTTGAAAACGGGTTCCGAACCACGTCCGCTCGGTTCTAAATTTTATTTCAACATAAAGCTGGGCTTGACCACTGTCCAACTAAAACACCACCCAGAAGTGGGAAACCCGTTACATAACGGCGGCTCTCCACTCTTAAACTGATATGATGACCCGGATTTCTGCTATCAAAACAGCACTTAGAACCGGGCCTTAATATATACTTTACCCTGAGCTGATGAGACTAGCAAGCGATGCTCTGAAAAACAACATTTAGGCTTTCAAACTCTGGAAAGTACATATTGCTCACTACCGTAATCCTCAGTATCGGAACCATTCATTGTTAACATCATTATGAGTCTTAGGTGACGTCATTCCGAGCGTATGCGACCACCACTGAGATCTGCACGGTACCAGAAACAGAACCAGGAGAAACCATCTTGTGGTTAGCATCCATGCTGCTAAAACTACGTCTTGCGCCTGTGCTTGGCTCGTCTTGTCTTGTCTTTCGCCTGCAGCTCTCCCGGTACACACCGCCTGCACGCCTTGTTGTTACTTACCAGCACTGCAGGTGAAAAGCGGCCGGACAGTGGTCACAGCACAGCAGGTCTCCCCCCTCCCGGCAGCTATCGCAGGTGTCGTGGTTGGTGGCTCTGCCGCTCCTCCGGACGTCTCTCACCAACTTCCGACTCCTCTTCTCCACGTCTTCGGACTTTGGAGGCGCCAATAGTGTTTGAATTTGCTGTAAAAGTAACACAGCGGTTTAGCGTGAGGTCGAGGCTGCCGCACACACCGTCACTGTTTACCTACAGGAGGAAATTTGCCGCTCGTGTGCCCGCAGAGTCGGGTTGTTTTTTTCGAGCGGCAACTTGTGGCCTCCATCACCAGCACCACCTACAGCTTTCCTAGCTGAGCGAGCTGCTTGACAACAGGCTATAACCATCACGATGAATACAATAAAGATGATACAAATTGCAATAAAGTGTTAGCAGTAATGTATTATTTCCACCGAGGCCTTCAAACATAGCACCCTCACCTCCATTAAGCCCCCAGAGGTATCCAAATCGTACACAATCGTCGGGGTCTCCATTTTGTCCCACATTCATTCAGGAGAGGACTTCGCAAAAAAAGAATAGCGATGTAAATGTCCGAGGACACGCGGCAGTGGGTGTAAATCCTGTCAGAAAGGCTGTACTCCAAATGTTTCTGGCCAGCCAAGCTAACGCTAGCGAGCTAAAGGAGCTAGCTGCGAAGGCAAGACGTCAGCCAGTCAAGGTTGTGAAGCTAACGGGCTCGCTGGCCCGAAAAAAGAACAAAAGTGAAGAGTTATCTCGCGTTTAGGCCGCTGGCCTCGTAGCACCACTTTTTATGTTCAAGCACCGAGAACACATCCAGTATTTGATCATGAAGAGAATCCTGCTCATGGCGACAAAATCCATCTGCGGCCTAGCTGGCAAGCCATGATTCTTGTTTCTGCTCCTGCAGAAAGGAGCCCTGTAAATCTGCAAACCCCTCCGAACCCATTGTTCACAGAACACGGAACAGAAAATCCACTTGGAGGTTCGGCGCGTCGCGGTCCAAAGCGCAGTTTCCGAGAGCGCCTGGAAGCGGTAATCCACAATTCAAAGACGCGGAGATGCAAATTTAGTTGATGTTATTGTTGTGAAAAAGGCTGTGCATCTACACTGGCTGCTAGCAACATCCTCTACCAGTTGGCGCAACCGCGAACCGCCGAACGCGCATGCGCATTCCACAGGCTAGGAACGACAACTAGCATGTATCGAGGAGCGACTGAGAACATGAAGCTTCCGACTGTTGTTAAATAAAAATATCAAATCAGACTTATAGTTGTCATGGTTCTGGTAAATCTCGAAAACATTGTATTCATAAAACGGCAACAGAGACGAGTATGTTAACGTTTATATTAGCGAATCAACTCTTGCGTGGCTTTTATTAAATGTTGGATTGAGCAGCTTTTCTCTATAAAAGGCACCAGCTTATAGAGCTAGTAGATTTTTAAAGGTGATTGTTAATTTGTTTGGATGTTTCAGCATCACCGATTACCTGAGTGTTTCATCATGAAGTCCCATAAATTCATGTCTGATTGTTTGATAAGGTTCCTGTTTGAGCCGGGGGCGATCCTAGCAGCTGACCTTTAGGGGGCTCAGCCCCCAGGGAGCTGCTGACAGTGGATCCGGGCTTAAACTCTGCTCTCTACCATTGTATCCAAAAATATTTTAAAAAATATATTTATTTATTGACTTATTTGAGCTGCTCTTTTTCCATGATTCTGCGACACAACTTCAGTGCTTTTTAAAAACAAGAATTGGGTGCAGAAGTTTTAGTTTTCTCTAATTCACACAAAATCAAAGTTATACAAACAGGCTCAAATAAACAGTATGTATTCCCCCACTAACATTTGGTTAAATGTCCCTTAACAAGTTGCACCTCGACCACAGGCTTTTTGTACCATCAACAAGTAAAAAAATCCACAATAAATTCAAACTTGTGCACTCAATGTTTGTTTTGAAGCTGTATTCTGTATAAACATTCTACTATTGTAATAAATTGTCAAAATAAATCATAAAAAGCCTCAAATTAAAATGACTTTCATGCACTTCATGAGTGGATGGAAATTTTTGACCATCACCAAGCTTTTGGAATCTGATCGTAACGTTTGTCTGCATTTTATTGTATTAGTAAATCAGAATGTTACCTTTTAGTGTTGTTTTTTCTGTTTGATTATTTTCAAGTGAATATTTGACAACATTGTTTCAGAAGAATTTGTGACATTGATTACAGAAATATTTGTTTTAAGTGAAATGGCAGTCTGAAGGTAAAAAAAAAAAAAAGAAAAGTCCCCCACGATTGTCATTGTATAGTTGGTACCCTGGCACCAAGTAAGATGTTGATAGTCCATAACCTTTCCATAGAACCGCGCCTAAAAAGCTTTGAACTGTCCCTTTAATTACTGGCTTGGGTACATTTCTCTGAAGCCTGATGGATGATGGGAAGTTTGAAGGTCTCACCAGCAGAGGGAGGCACTCCCTCAGTGTTTAGTCAAATGGAGTCACACAGTTGGCAAATTCTTTTAATTAGGTATGTTTAGCTTTTCTACTTTTATCCAAGATTTTTATTTTTTTACATGTTTTTGCTAAAAAAAAATTCTTCCCACACAAAACAGCTTTTGAAAAATATAAATATCTATCTATCTATCTATCTATCTATCTATCTATCCATATTCAAAATATATATATATATATTTCACTTAAATCAATAAATGAATGGTAAAGTTTAAAATTAAATTAAAAGTATTTATAAATGTTGAGTACATAAACAGAACAAGCCTAATAAAACAAGTACGGATTAAAACAGGTACACCTGGGTGCTTAAGGGAAATAGGTCATCATCAAATGAATAAAGTACTTATTGTGAGCTGTTTCAGAGAGTTAGGTTTTAAGCTTAGTTTTAAAAGCCAGTAGTGAGTCTGTGTCAGTTTTGTGACAGAGAATGTCTAAATATAGTCAGAGTTTGACACCAAAAATCTTTACAGAAAACACCTAGCATTTCTTGAAAATGCTAGGTGCCACCACCTTGTGTAACAAAGTTTAAAATAAAGATCTCATGTGATTTGTTAGAACTGAGAGTATGTGTTGGGGATAACACATTCTTAGCTGATTCTTCTTAGCTACTACCAAACCAGATTTTTAGCTTAATGTCTGTAGAAACGACATAATTATAGTCAAATTTGTGTTTGATAAGGTTGATTACCTGTGGCGGACATCTTGAATCAGTCTGGCTCCAAAAGTTAAATAATTGTGGAGGTACATCCAGTTTCATTAAAATCTCTCCACTGGTTCATGAGATATTTTAATTTACTTACATGATTGTCCACCTTTCATGGTGGTAAGTGATAAATATACTGAAAGTGCAACATTTCTTTGAGCTTGCCTAAAATCTAATTTAAGTTATGGAAGTTTAGTCCCTCCAGTGCTGGCAGCATGTAGTTGATTATCTGTGGTAAGTCTGTGACGGACAGCCCTGTTTTCTTTGCTGCCATCTTGTGGGTCAGCAGCATCTGAGTCGGTGTCTCAGAGAAACTGAACAAACTGACAAGGAAGGCTGGATGTGGAAAACATGATGTTTCACAGGCTGCTGCAGCAGATTTAAAGAACTTTAAGGCAGGCTTCAACGGTTTTTAAAAATCTATACAGCCTTTTTCAAAGATGCACCACTGCTTTGACAGAGTCAGTACATTAGTGTGATACTTGCTAACATTTAGTAAAAGGAACAGACCTGAAGAGATCCAGCTCTCTCTCTGCATCGGTTGTTGTGTTCATCTGAGATTACTTGTCAAGAGTGTTGGTACTCTGGTCTAATAATAAATAATTCAGACAGAGACTGGAGATCTTTCCCTCTTGAAAAAGGAGTATTTTTTTTATTTTAACTGTGTAAAATAAAACAGACAAACATGTACACAGCTGTGTAGAGACACATCAACTCTTTTCTTCCACCAAACGGCCCACATGGAAAAACACAATAGGTTGCTAAAGTAATCACCCCCATTTTTCTGTTTTACTGCCTTACAAGCTGGAGTTTTATTGGATGTTTACTTTGATTATAAGTAATAATTCTACAAAAAAATACTGAAGATGAAAAATTCTAAAAAATATAAAACTGAAAAGTGGTGCATATTTATTCAAACTTTTTGCTTTAAACCCACTCTGAATGGAAACGCGGGTAAAGAAAATGGTTGGCTGCTTTAAACCCTCAACCATTACATTCCGAAAACATATAATTAGTTAAACAAGATCCACTCGTGAGCAATCTAAGTATAGGAAAAGATGTCAACCATGTTGGAGAAAATGTCCAGTTGTACATCTCCCCAGCATCTTTAGTTTTCTGCTCATGTCCGGTCTGTCTGCTCCAAGCTACTTGACTGATAATTTATTTTCTAATTTTAGTGTTATGAGTGGATGTTTTAAACAGAACATTTTTGTTTGACAAAGCAGTGCATATCGTTGGTGCATTTGATAAGCTCATGTGAGGTCTAGCGTTTGTAGTGGTTGTATCAATGAGCGAAAACCAGCAGAATGTGTTCACAGAGCCAAATTATTTATGTGCCAAAGAGACTCTGTTAAAGCTGCCTGCAGTTCTGCTCTCTGCTGATGGAACGATATGATAAATCTACTGACAAATGCGGGTGTTGACCTGTCCTGCCCCATAACTACAAATAAGTAGAAATTGAGAATGAATCAACAAAAAACATTTTTAATTCCATTTAGGATAATGGAAAAACAACTAAAACAAAACAATACACAGCAAACTAAGTAACTAGGTAATTAACATTATTTATTAGGAGGAACTACTTTTTGGGGCAAATTATTATTTTTTTAGAAGGTAGACATCCCATCTGCCCGTATGAACCAACCTGCTTAAGGCGTCACTAGAGAGATGTATTAGGGATCCACCAATACCACATTTAGTTTAAACCGAACCCAAGTACTTAAATTGAGTACTTGCAGATACTGAGTACCAACACAAGTACTAATAAATGCCATTGCACACCCATGCGCAGATCAGAGGTAACTTGGGGTTGTCTTGGTCAAGGACATTTTGGCATATGGTGGGGAAGCCAGGCTCGAACCACCAACTTTCTGATTGGCAGTCAACTGCTTCCTGACCAAAAATGTGCACGTTAGGGTAATTGACAACTCTAAATTGTCAATAGGTATGAGTGTTGAGAGTATATGGTTCTCCATCTCAACAATCATTCAAGCCTGTTTTTTATGCTGGCGGTTTCTTCCTGTTAAAAGATAATCATTTAGCTCCACTGTCGCCCACTGCTCAGTACTTGCTTGAATCTGGGTCTATTTTGATTTGGACATTTTTGCATAGTGCCTTGAGATGACTTTTGGGTAGCAATACATAGTACAGCTCAGTACTTACCAGGTACCTCCAGGGTCGGGGCTGTTCTATGAAATGACTTGTGTACCTACCAGGTATATATACAGGAACTGGGCTGTGTATTGTCATTAACTTTTGTTGTGAACTTTACCCAGTGTTTTTTTTTTCTTCCCATAGAAACTACACCTGAGCCAGCCATTCTGTGTTTGTCTGTGTCCCTTTCCTGTCTTCTCTAACCCCAGCTGGTCGAGGCAGATGGTCACCCATTCTGGTTCTGGTTCTGCTGGAGGTTTTGTTGTTAAATGGGAATCGTTCCTTTCCACTGTTGCTAACGTCGTGCTCAGGATGGGAGATTGTGACGAAGTGAAGATTCAACACAATCTGGCTTCCTTTAGATAGATAACTTGTACTGAATGTCTCCTTTTATAATGTACTGTATGTGAACATATTGTATTAAAGTAGGAACTGAATTGTAACCAAACATTCAATCAACAAAAAGTCTTTTAGAATATCAACTTTTATTGAAGATGTTTGAGAAGCAGCTTATTTATGTACAACAATTCAAAAACTATGCTAATTATTATCAATGTGATCACACCAGCTTGCAGGGATACGTATCATTATTGAACAACATATACTGTGTTTTCCATAACAGCATTGCTTTTAAGACAGTGTCCAGGTTAAAACAATATCAACCACAGCTTGCACTGGTGTGAAGCTCACATTAGCTTCTAAACAAGTAATCAACAACAAGTCACAAAGTGTTCATACTTAATCTGTAAGGCTAAACTGATGCTTATGAAATCAAAACATCTTTGCCTTCCTTAGATTATATAAGTTAAATACTGTAAGAACATGAGGAAATCATTCCAAAATATTATTCTTATCTCACTGATCCCTACCAACAACTTAATGTTATTGGTAGGAAAGCTCTCATAGACAATGTGTCTTAATGCTAATGCTACTATAAGAAATGCTTCAACACTGTTTCCATTACAGCTTTGATTTCGTAAAGAAAGGAAGCTTGAGGAGCACAGACCTGTAGACAAACTGGGACAAGGTTCTCCTAGCAACAACTGAACTGAAAGCAGGTGAAAACAACTAGCCTGGCTATGTTTAAACTGGATACACTGGCTCAATCCACTGAGAGCCAAAATAAATAAATGTTTCCCTAAAGTAACTCAAGTACGTTTTTAACAAGGTGTTATAGTCTCAGTGTCTTTATGGAGGCCCTCTGATAAGTGTGCTGGTGGTCATTTTTAAAGTTATTGCTCTGTTCAAATGCTTACAGAAGGCATTGATATCCATAGGTCCTGCTCAGAACTAAAAAGATATTCACAGGAAGTCCAACTCTGACTCCAAGTCATATCAGAGAGGTGCAGTGTCCTGCATCCAGTTTAATCTGATATTTGATCATTTTACACTACACTTTTCTTTTATCTGTCTTTTAAATGCAGAACTAAAGTAAATACAAATATCATAAACTGAAAATTTCATCTTCTTCCTCCCGTTCAGTTCCCACGTTTCATAGCTGCCTATGATGTGTCATCTTTTTCTGTGGTTTCTCCGAACAGCTCTCTTCATTGATGTGTTGTTTTTGTTTTTAACTCTGAACGGAGATTAGCTGTTTCAGGTCTCTTTGCTGAACTCCATCCTGAGTCCAGTTCTGAACTGAACATCTGCACATGTGACATCACTTCAATAACCTTTCATTTAAGGCACAGTCTAATGCCAGGAGGTTCAACGATTTAAAGAACAGAAGTTTGGGGGATTAAAAGGATTAAAATAGAATGTTTTTTGGATGCAATGCAATTATTTTTTAATGGCACCAATTACAGTAACTTCAGACCATCTTCAGACCTTCACTTTTTGTAATTTTATGTTGCAGCCTGATTCTCCCATCCTTTTCTCTAATTATCCTCCTCTCAGTGCCCCATAATGTCAAAGTGAAAACAGATTTTAATATAATTTTATAAATTTAATAAAAAGAAAACCCTGAAAAATCACATTTTCACGAGTATTCAGATCCTTTACAGAGTTAAAGTGCCTTTGGCAGCAGTTCCATCCTCAAGTCATTTTGGGTTTGATGCAACACGTTTTTCACACCTGAATTGGTGGATTTTCTGCTGTTGTTCTTTGTAAATCCTCTCAATTTTCATATTTCTTCAGAGGTGTTTGATAGGATCCAGTCAGGACTCCGGCTGGTCCTCTCTAAGACATTCACAGACTGTTTAGTTCTGGTTTCATCAGACCAGAGGATCTTGTTCCTCACTGTCTCAGTCCTTAAAGCAGCTTTCAGTGAGGAGAGGTTTCCATCGATCCACTCTGCCATGAAGCCCAGATCAGTGGAGGTCTGCAGTTCTGGTTGTCTTTCTGGAACTAAGTCCCATCTCTACACAGGATCTCTGAAGCTCAGTCAGAGTGAACATTGGGTTCTTGGTCTCTTCTCTCATTAAGGCCCTTCTCTCTTGATTTCTCAGAGTATTTGGGCGAGCAGGTCTTGAAAAAGTTCTGGTCCTGGCGAACTTCTTTCACTGAGAATCATGGAGACCACTGAGCTCTGAGGAACCTTCAGAGCAGCAGAAATGTTTTTATTGCCTTCCTCATAGCTGCTCCCTGCAACAATCCTGTCTCTGAGCTCTGCAGGCAGTTCCTTTGACCTCATGGTTTGGATTTTGCTCTAATTGTCAGCAGGCCTTCTGATAAGCTGTGAGCATTTCCAAATCAGGTCCAACAGTTTAATTTACTGCAGGTGGACTCTAATCAAGGTTTAGAAACATCTCAGAGATCAGGAGAAATGGGAGGAACCTGAGCTAAACTTCAAGTGTTTTTGTGAGTCTAAATACTTACAGAAATGTGATTTTCTTTCAATGTTTTTAGTAAATTTATCAAAAAGAATTGTATAAAACTCACCTTGTCATTATGGGATACTGAGTGGAGATTAATGAGAAATAAAGATGAATTTAAATAATTGTACAACAGGCTGCAATGGAAAACTGTTAAAAATGGAAAGGGTCTGAATACTTCCTGAAGAGACAGATGCTTTCTGCTGTCTTAGATCTTACTTTGCTCCTCAGGAGCGGGCACAAAATTAAAAACTGTACAACTTGTTGCTGTGTGACCACTGCTGTTGAAGAGCTAGAAAAATAATCTGGACACCCAGTGTTTCCAGGGGTGCTGCAGTGTCCTTTGTTGACTGAATAAAGGGAGGCTCATCGTCTGTATTGTCAGAGTCACCAAAGGAGTGAGTGTCAGGAACGTTGATAAAGCCAACGGGCTTCATATCAGTTTCTTTTGCAACACACACACACACACACACACACTGGAGTCTTCAAATCGAAACCTCATATTCTCTGGTTTCCTGTAAAAAAAAAAAAAAAACTTCAGTCAGAGGGAGACAAACCTAACATGGAGTGAGACAAATGATCCTGAAAATGAGCCTTTTTTTCATTTCTGGATCTAAAAGTTTTATATGTTGACATTATATAATATTTTTGGAAAAAAACAACTGTAGTTTTAAATTACTTCAATGCAGCAGTAAAATATGCTTCATAAGCCACGTATTTCTCTACATTTGAGTAGCTTTCTGTTTTTTTATATCACAACAATCTGACTGTAAGCAGCCCCATTTGTAAGATGGAGTATGGTGAAACAGAACTAATGCAAGTTTTTTTTAAAGACAAAATTGAACAAAATAGCAGTAATAAGGCTCGGGACTATTTTCAGCAGCACTTTAATCCTCAGCTGGTTCCCTGCTGGCAGCAGCACAGTTACTCACAATAAACTAGAGTGTTTGTTCAACACAAAAGAGGAAAGATGTAACCCAGTGTGCCAGCATATAAAACTGATGCTCTTTAAAAAGTTTTTGAATTTGTTTAGCTTGAAAAAGATCCTTAAGGTTCTGATGAACAATACTAGGGGTGGGCAACCCTGGTCCTCAACTGGCACTATCCTCCATGTTTTACTTGTTTCCCTGCTCCATCACACCTGATTCAGTGGTTAAATTACCTCTTCATGTTCTGCAGAAGCCTGTTAATCACCCATTGATTCAAATCAGGTGGAATGCTACCTGATTACCTCATTCTTTGCCAAAGTATATTTATTTCAAAGTGAGGTCTTTACAGTTGTAGGTTTCTGCACATACAGCCATGGGGGAAAAAAACCCTCATTCAATTCTAAGGTTTTACATACTCATATACAAAGACTAGTGAGGATTTTCTACTGAAACCTGGTGTACGCTAAAATCAAGAAAATGGTGTACGCGCAAAAATAATCTAGGTGTATGAAATTGTGCGAAGGTCTGAATCCAAGCACATTTTTTATTATATATTTCTAGATCAACATGGAACTGAGCACGAGACACCTCCCATAACACGCCTCTATTTAAATATGGAAATTGATGCAAATATGTTCTGCAGGAGTGATTTCTCTCTCTGCACATTCAAAAATCATCTCTACATGCGTGAAAAACTGAAACTACACACAATGTGAGTTTGAAATGCTCCTAAATAAGGCAGTGGGGTGTAAAAATGTTGGGTTTGGCACAATGTCTTCTGGCATTAAGAGGAGGGCCGATGTGTGTGCAGCTGCTGTCATCAGAGCAGTGCTCACAGTTACAAAAGAAATGTCACTATTTACTATCACTGCTGTAAATGTGTAAAGTAAATTTTTATTGTATCCAATCTGCCTGAGGTATTATTGCACTTATCCAGTTCTCAGTATAGTAATAGTGCCTGGGAAAGAGTCCCTGTAGT
>JAOXNZ010000091.1:27453523-27463535 GCA_028566095.1 Kryptolebias brasiliensis
GTGACTGCTGGAGATAGGCACCGGCTGCCCGTGACCCGGAATGGAGAAGCGGTTAAAGAAAATGGATGGATGGATGGTTTTGACAGATTCTTCTCAATTAAGGATCCCGGAGGAATGAAGAAATCCCAACAACCCCTTTAGGACATTTCGAATATTTGGTTATGCCATTTGGATTAACCAATGCTCCAGCAGTTTTCCAGGCCCTTGTCAATGATGTTTTACGGGATTCTTTGGACCAATTTGTCTTTGTGTATCTCAATGATATTCTCATTTACTCGCAGAACAGTCAGGATTATTCCAAGCACGTCAGGGCAGTTTTACAACGTTTAATGGAGAATGAACTGTTTGTGAAAGCCGAGAAGTGTGAGTTCCAAGTCTCCACAGTTTCATTCCTGGGCTTCATTTTCGAGAGTGGGCAGGTACGGACTGACCCGGAGAAGATCAGAACAGTTGCGGAATGGCCAACTCCTGAGAACCGGAAGCAGCTCCAGCATTTTCTGGGATTCACGTCGACGTTTCATCCGGAACTACAGCCAGACCGCCGCTCCCCTCACGCAATTAACTTTCACACTTCAGTGCTTCAAGTGGAACCCAGAGGCTGAAGAAGTCTTTTTGACTCTGAAACAGTTGTTTACCTCCGCTCACATTTTGTCTCATCCAGACTCAAAGAAGCAGTTTATCCTGGAGGTTGATGCCTCGGATACTGGAGTAGGAGCCGTTCTTTCCCAGCATGACAAAGTGGACGGTAAGCTTCATCCTTGTGCTTTTTTCTCCCGGCGGTTAAACGCAGCAGAACAGAACTATGATGTGGGGAATCGAGAGTTACTCACGATCAAGTTAGCTTTAGAGGAGTGGCGACATTGGTTGGAGGGTACAAATCTGCCGCTCATCATCTGCACGACCATAAGAACCTTGCCTATATTCAGGGGGCCAAGAGACTAAACGCTAGACAGGCCACCGGCCTGGATCCCGCAACACTAAGCCTGATGCCCTGTCCTGACAATTTTCACCGAATTCTGAGACCACACAGCCCGAGCCCATTCTTCCTGTTTCCTGCTCTGTGGGCGTGCTGGCCATTCTTCTAGCACAAGAGACTGAGCCTATTCCCGGGGGGAGGGGTCCGGCTAATAAGTTGTTTGTCCCTGTTTCCGTCATTCCTCGAGTCCTGCAGTGGTGTCACATTTCCAAGATCACATGTCACCCTGGAACTAATCGTTTATAATCATTCATACAAGAGCATTTCTGGTGGCCCACCCTGAATCAAGACGTCGAGAGTTCGTGGCAGCCTGTTCGACATGTGCAAGGAATCAACCCTCAGCAGGTTTACTACAGCCGCTCCCGACGCCTAGCCGCCCTTGGTCTCACATAGCCCTTGACTTTGTCACTGGATTTCCCCCATCTCAGGGTAACACTGTTATCTGTACTATTTTCGACCATTTCTCCAAGGCCGCTCATTTCATTCCCTTTGAAGTTGCCAACTGCCCTGGAGACAGCTCAAATAATGACTCAACATGTTTTCCGAATTCATGGTATACTCTTGAATATTGTTTCAGATTGAGGATCCTCATCTAGCCTAACTTCAGGATACCATCCCCAGTCCAATGGGCAGACAGAGAGGTGCAACCAGGAGCTGGAGGCCGCCCTCAAGTGCGTGGTTGAGAACAACCCCTTGTCCTGGAGTTCGCAGTTGGTTTGGGTGGAGTATGCGCATAACACTCTCACCTCGTCAGCCACGGGTCTCTCCTCCTTTAAGGCTTCTCTGGGTTATCAACCTCCCCTGTTCCCAATTCAAGAGGCTGAGATCGCCATACCCTCTGTGCAACACCACCTCAGACGTTGCCAGAGAATTTGGCGCCAAACCAAGGCTGCTCTTCTCCGCACGGTTGACAAGAACAAAAGGTACGCTGACCGTCACCCTCACCCGGGTTCCAGTTATCAAGTTGGTCAAGAGGTATGGTTGTCCACTCGAGACATTACTCTCAAAGATACCCCTCGCAAACTTGCTCCTCGGTTTATTGGTCCTTATACTATTGTGCAACTGATCAATCCCTCTGCAGTCAAACTCCAGTTACCTCCTACCATGCGGATCCATCCCACGTTTCATGTCTCCCAAATCAAAACCAGTAATCTCCAGTCCACTTTGCCCGCCTACCAACCTTCCCCCATCCCCCCGGGTTATTGATGAACATTCAGCATACACGGTGAGGCGTATTCTGGATGTTCGCCGTAGGGGCCGAGGGTTCCAGTATCTGGTGAATTGGGAGGGTTACGGTCCAGAAGAAAGATCTTGGATTCCCAGATCTTTTATTTTAGATCCCGAACTCATTACTACTTTTTATAGGACTCATCCCGAGAAGCACTTTAGATTGCCAAGAGGCGATCATTGAGGAGGGGGTACTGTGAGGTTTCAGGCTGTGTTTCAGGTTTTGGTCAGCAGGAGGCAAAGTTAATTATCTACTCCTGTTCCTGATTACCATTTGTCCACCTGGCGGGTACTTAAGTTCCAGTCCTGCCAGAGTTCATTGCTAGATTGTTGCGTATCTTGGTAGCATCCTCAGCCTGCTCTACTTTTGATAAGAAGTTAATTCATGTTGAACTTACCTGTTGGTTTTTGCTCTCTGCTCCTCGTTCTCTCTCAGGAGAAATTCGCTGATCATCCTTCGTTCCTGCCCCTGTGAAAGATTCAAGGATTACGTTCCAATCTACCAGTCTCTGAAGAAGTTAACTCTGCTCTCACAGATTGTGCTCTGACCTGCCACTCTCTCGCCACTGCCTCTGCCATCTCTGGAAGCCCCCCTTCAACGGCCATCATCAGGATCTATTCTGTAAGAAGCAAGACAATTCAGTTTTCACTCATTTCTACCCTCTCACTCACCAGTTCTCCTTCCGTCCTCAGCATTGCCGGACCTGCAGCTTATCGTTGTAAATAATAAAGTGTCTCTCTCTACTCCTGTCTCTGAGTCTTCTCAGTCTCTGCCCACACGGCTCTGGGTTTAGAACCAACTCCCCGTTAGGACACAGAATTCACTACACAGGACAAAGGATGTTCCAAATGGTTTTCTCACTAACTAACATGTGCACAAACTGCATGGGAGATATATCTGATAATTATCTACATGCCCTCTGGCACTGCCCACCTGTATATGGCTTTTGGATAAAAGTTTGTGAAGACTTATCAACATGCCTAGAGTACAGAGTTCCAGTCTGTCCCTTACTTTGTCTTCTTGGAGACGTCACAAAAGTGGACTTGGAAACATTTCGGTGTCACACCCTCCTTGCAGTTCTGGGTATCGCAAAAAAAGCGATACTTAAGAACCGGAACAACAAAAAGAGTTTAAATATAACTTTCTTTAAAAACTTATCAGATTTTGTTTCCATGGAGAGAATTTCTGCTTGTAAGAAAAAACAGAATTTGATTTGATTTGATTTGTTTCCAATAATTAAATACATCACTTAGTTGCGTGGGGGGTGTTGGCTTGCTGCCTCAGAATCAGGGGCTGGGGGTGGTGCTGATGCTGCATTTCCCCATTGGTAACATCTAAGTCCACCCATCTTAAGCCAAACTGTGGATCCAGCATGGTAGCAAAGAAGTACACATCATGGTTAAAAGGTTCCTCTCTTCCACTGTCTTTGGCCATGTTTATTTTTGTAAAGGTTCCAGAAAATGGGCTCTGACCAATGGCCAGCACTGCATTCCCGTCTCCTCCATCTTGAGGAGGTGTGTATTCAAGTTCAGGACAGTTGGAACCACCATACTAATGCTAACTGATTTCTCCCCTTCTGTCAGGTCTGTTGCCTCTGAAAATGGAGCAAGAACTGCACTCAGCTCCTTCAGCCGGTTCCACTCATGGGCACTAAGCACCACACCCTCATAATCCTTGCTGCACATTTCGTTCAGGGCTTTGTGGTCCAGAGCTGTGAGGGCCTGTACTTGTACTGTTGTAACAAGTTGTGTTTGCAGCTGGAACAGTCCTATTAGTGCCAAACGTAGCCTCAAACTTGTCTTTGAATTGTGAGCTGCTATGTAATAGGGTTGTGAACCATGACGTTTTGGCTATGGTGCGAGAAATGGTCCTGACCTCCTTCATGCCATGTCATTCACAACTAACTGTAGAGAGTGTGCAAAACAGGAAAGACGTTCACCAGATGACCAGGGTAATTTGGTGTCTTCCTCTGAAATAATGTCCTCCCACAAGTGCTCCTCATCTAAATTATCCTCTTCGCTCTCACTGTCATCAGATTGCTGTTGGGGCATGTGTACTTTGAAAGCACATTTCATATTGGCGGCGTTGTCTGTCACGGATACCATATTCCTCTGTGATCTCGTCAAAGGCAGACGCAATATACTCTCCAGTATGCCTGCCTGTGAAATGCCTACAGTCCAGCAGGTAGGATTCAAGTGCATAGGAATCCTTTGATTTGTAGCACACATGGGCAGTCATCCCAAGGAAGGAGCGTAGCCTGCGATCACAACAGAGGTCAGTTGTTAATGACACAGATGACTGGGTCTTCAGTTTCTCCAAAACTGTTTCTTTGACCTTCCTTACCAATTCTGAAATTTATCTCTCAGAAACTGTTTTTCTGTGTATTTACTATCCAGAACTTCAAGAAAGTGTTTAAAATGTCCATTTTCCACAAGTGAGAGAGGCAGAAAACACCCAATGATCATATCTTGAACAATGGCTTCACTGATGGCTTGTTGCCTTGGGGATTGTGGGCTGTAGAGCTTAACTTTCTGTGTAAATATTGATATTGATGGCTGTGTGACATCAGTCTGTTGCCCTGCCTTGTAGTCTAGGAATTTAAAAAATACGATGGAGAAATCAGTATATCTGGTCATATGAACATCAATTACATCAAAAGAACACTCTTAAAAATAAGTAGCAACTTCATAAATGTATGTCAAATATCTATAATGTAGTGTTACTACATAAAAACATGTGTGGGTAAACAACACAATGTAAATCAATGGTATTTTGGCCATAACATTTTTCCAATAGATAAACAAGTAAGTTCAATGATTGATTTGGTATGAGCCTTAGAGAGTGAACTGGTAAAAGGTTATTAATTTGATCTGAAACTGTAAACTCGAACTTAAAAATTAGCCCTCTAAAAGTAATTTGCCTATATCCTATATCCATACAAAGCAACCTATTAGTCATTTCTCATAAGTTGAGACATATTACTCAAACTCCACTCGGCTCATATCTATAGGTTAGCTCTCTCAGCCAAATTAAGGAGCATCACCTTGGCGCTTAGCTTTGATGTCAGGAGCTGTATGCAGCTGACATTGACTAATGTCAATGTAACTTAATATTAGCTACACAGCTTTTTGTGGCCTGTCTCGTTATTGTTTGTCATAAGCAAAAATTAAACTTAGGAACAAGTTGCTACAACATGCCCTGTCCCCTCAATCTCTCAAAGTTAACACTGCATTTACTTACTTCCCTTAATATGTTAATTATATCAGTGTTTGCAAAAACTTTTGAGCTACGCCAGACGTGGGAGTGTCTTAGGCAGGACATTTTTTAATTTGTAGGTCAATGTTTTTACTTGCTGCAGATTTGTATCTATTTAATAGTGAGTATTGTAATGACCTCTAACATTTGCATATTTTACACTGTACTTGAACATTAATATGCAACTCAAGCATAGATACCTATGAATATTTTGAATATGACCAACGCACTAAAGTAAAACTCATTTAAGGGTTAAACAAAGCGCGTCTGACACACATTAATAAATATCATTGTTGTAATATATTGATATATATTAGGTATTTATGCTGGTTCTAGGCAGACTAATTCTTGGAGAAGTTAGTGGGGTTAATAATACCCACCAGCACATGCTGGCATGTAAGGTTTGGCAGACATTTTCTCCCGCTCCCCGCTTCTCACTTTCTTGGAGTGCCGTGTGCGAGTGAAAGGGGGTGGGCATGACAGTGGTAACAAGAACATGTATTTAGCAATGAGTCACATTATCGCTTGGATTTGAATCAGTATGTTTTCCATCCAATAAAAGTAAGGATGTTAACAAATAAACTGGACAATATTCTGGCAATTTAGTGATATTTTAGTGAAGAAGCCATTGAAAGTTCTTCTGCCTGCGCGGCAGGAGGTGGTGGCTTGGCTGGGTTGGGGGGGCTGGTGCCCCGCGTCTCTCCCCGTACCTCTTTGTCCTGGGGGCTGCTGACCCTGTGCTTCGCTGACGACCTACCTCTGTGCGGACACACGGCTGCCTTGGGGTGGTGCCCGGTGTCTGTTTGCCTGGGACTGCTGCTGCCTTCTGGGGCTGAATCCACCAGTCCTTTCTGCTCTTGGGTGCTGTAGATGGCGAGCCTTCTACCATTCACAGCACTTTTATTTTCTTTTTTTTAACTGTGCATCTCCAGGGGGCTAGCTAGCACACATGTACCCACATAACATAAATTACATAATATGGTTTATAATGGCAGTTCATGCACTTTGCAGTTTCTAGCTTATTTCATAAATCTCTACAATGTGTAATGGTTTTTCTGTGTTTCTCTATGTCATGCTGCTAATCACCTCAATCCTTTTCACCTGCATCTCCTCCCTGATTACTGCTCCTGCACCTGCTCTCTTCCCTTTATATTCTCCTCCCCTCCACACCTTCAGTGCCAGGAGGAGCTTCGGCTGAACTTCCACTTTGGGGACTTTGAAATCGTGGCAGAAGGCACAGCGGATACAGACAACCAGTGGAGAGCGGAGCATTTTTGGAAAACTCTACAGAATTTGGTTCAGGTGGATTTTGGCATAAACTGGTATGTGAATGGTTTAGGATGGAAACGGTGATAGGAAACGAGGAAGACATGGATTTTGAAGGGTGGACGCCAGTAGGGAGAGGGAGAGGAAGAGGACGTGGGAAAAGTAACATGGATGATGGGAAGGGAATAGTTGATGGTCAGGGTAGCAAACGAGAGCTTGAAGGAAGTAGTTCGGATGAAGTTAGGATATTTAGGAGAAAAGTTGTGAAGGGGGAAGTTAAAATAATATTGAAATTTATGAACAAGGAAGCTCAAGGTAACCTTAGCCCTATTATTGTGTCAAGAGAGATAAAAAAGAAAACTGGTGATGTTGAAATGGTGAAGATATTAAGAGATGGTAACCTTTTGGTGGTTTGTAAAACTAAAAAGCAAAAATATAAGGCTTTGAATGTTGACAATATCTGCAAAAAGACTGTGGTGGAAAAAAAATCATAGGAGAAGATAAAAAAGTTAAAAGTGTGATCTATGGGATCCCTTTAGATGAAGATCTGGATAAGTTAAAAAGAAGCATTTCTGGTGATAAGGTGAATAATTTGAAGAGATTCTCAAAAACAGTTAATGGGGAAAGAGTAGGAAGTTTGTCAATCTTAATGGAGTTTGATGAAACAATATTGCCAAAAGAAATCAAAATAGGATATCTCAGTTTTCAAGTCAGGCCTTACATCCCCCCACCACTTTGTTGCTTCAAATGTCAAAGATATGGACATATAGCAGCAGTTTGTAAAGGGAAGCAGAGACGTCCAAAATGTGGAGGAGGTCACAAAATAGAAGAGTGCAAAGAGGAAGTGCAAGAAAAATGTTGTAATTGTGGAGGGCAACATAGAGTCACATTTGGGGGATGTGAAGTTAGGAAGAAGGCAAAAGAAGTCATACAGATTAAAATTACTAAAAACATAGGTTATGCTGATGCAGTTAAAAGCGTGAAAAAACAGAAGACAAGAGAGTTTGAACAAATAGAGAGCCAAATTGCAAACCAAAGCTCAGTCAGAAGAAAATATTACAATTTCAGTAGAAAAACTAATATTGTTCAAGGCGTTTCTCATCAACTGTACTGACCAAGTCAAGCATAAAATAGAGAAGATCAAAATAATAGTGAGAGGTGCTGAAAAGTTTTTGGGGTTTAAAGAGGGATCTTGGGAGAATATAAATAAAAGGTTGGAAGACGATGGTAGATCAGGACTATCTGGTGGGAAATGTTAATATTACATTGGAATGCAAGAAGTTTAATCGCTAACGGACAGGAACTCAAAAGTTATATTGATGGTCTTAAAGAGCAACCAGAGATTGTTTGTGTTCAGTAGACATGGTTAAAACAGTCACTAGATTTTGTGATCAAAGGATACGATGGTGTAAGAAGAGATTGACAAGAGGGAGGTGGGGGAGGGTATGGTATATTTGTAAAGCAAGGAATGCAATATCAGGTAATAGGGAATGGTAAAGAACTTGAATATATAGTAGTTGAAATATGGGGACAAGAAGGGAAATTTTAAATAATTCCTTTTTTATAATCCATGTAAAACATTATCATTTGAGTTAATGGGGGAGTTAATTGAATATTTGGAAGGAAAAGTAATTTGGTGTGGTGATTTTAATGCTAATAATACATTGTGGGGTAAGAGTAATGATAATGGACAAGTTATAGAAGAATTAATAGAAATTAAAAATCTTGTTTGTATTAATGATGGGAGGGTAACAAGAATCAATGTAAAAACAGGTTTGGAGTCAGTAATTGATCTGACAATTGTTTCAAATTCATTGGCTGATGTTTGTGAGTGGAGCATTGACAAAGATTTAACAATGAGTAGTGATCATTATCCCATTGCAATAAGAACAGGATTGATCTTAAATATTAAGAATATTAAAATAAATAAAAAATGGAACTTTAATAAGGCGGATTGGATTAAATTTAGGTATTTGAGTCAAATAAACTTAGAAAAAGTAGACATGAATATGGATGTTAATGATGTAAATGAGGAAATTTGTAAGGTAATTACGGAAGCAGCAGCACATGCAATTAAAAAAGGAGGTCGACAAACTGATAAGAAAATGGTACTGTGGTGGACAGATGATTGCAAAGAAGGTATAAAGTTAAGAAATAAAGCATTTAAGGTTCTTAAAGGTAATCCAGTTTATAAGAATCTAATTGATTATAAAAGAAAACAAGCAATGGTAAGGAGAATTATTAAGAATGCAAAAAGAGAATATTGGAGGAATTTTTGTAGTACAGTAGGGAAAGAAACAAAACTGGAAAAAAATTGGAGAATAATTAAAGGAATGAATGGTATAAAGAAAGAGGTTGGTTATCCTATATTAAAAATAGATAATACAAATATAATAAAAGACAAAGAGAAAGCTGATATATTTGTAAGAACATTTAGAAAAATTCATAGTTCAAACAATATTAGTGAAAAAGGAAGAAAAGAAAGAGAAAATACACAAATTAAATACAAAGATTTATTACTGAATGATGAAGAAACACATTATTTGTTAAATGAGGAATTTACAAAAGCTGAATTGAATTATGTTCTCAGGAAAACAAAAAATACAGCTCCAGGTAAAGATCAAGTTTGGTACAAAATGATAAGTCAACTTAGTGAAATATCTAAAGACGTAATATTGCAATTATATAATAAAATCTGGGAGGAGGGGAAATTACCACAGAATTGGAAGGTATCAATAATTGTTCCAATTGCTAAACCAGGAAAAGATCATTCTAATCCAGAAAATTACAGACCCATAGCTTTAACATCAAATATATGTAAAGTAATGGAAAAAATGATTAATAATAGATTGACATATTATCTAAATACTAAAGGTTATATATCAAAATATCAAAGGGGTTTTCGAAAAGGGAGGAATACTAATGATTCTACATTATGTTTGGAGCATGAAATCAGAAGAGCGCAAGTAAATAAAGAAAGTGTAGTGGCAATATTTTTTGATATAGAGAAAGCTTATGATATGATGGGGTAGAAGGATTATTAATTAATTATACAAAATGGGGATTAAAGGGAAAATAGTAACTGGATTAAAGATTTTTTATCAAATAGAAAAATACAAGTTAGAATTGGCGAGATACTGTCATATAAATATATAGTTGATATATTTAAAGACATCAGTAATGACATGGGATGCTCACTTTTTTCAGATGATGGAGCTGTCTGGAAAAGAGGGAAAAATTTAGATTATACTGTAAAGAAAATGCAAGAAGTTATTTTTAAAATAGAG
>JAOXNZ010000091.1:27496281-27512974 GCA_028566095.1 Kryptolebias brasiliensis
ATCTTGTTCTGGGTAATTTTGTTGTTTGTTTTTAAATCTAATATTGGGATGGCATCTTATTATCTTCTTGACCTGCGGAACTTTTATACTCCAACCAGGATGTTTAGGTCGGTAAACCAGCTAGTTCTGAAAGTCCCTAAAACAAGGCTGAAGACCAGAGGCGACTGAGCTTTTGGGGCAGCTGCCACCATCCTACCCGACCCGCCGCAGGCCCTGTTTTATTAGGTCTACACAGATCTGTGATATTTTTTAATCCTTATTAAAAACACACTTTTTATCCTTGGCTTTTAATTGAAGGTTGAGTGGGACTCCAGCAATGGACTTTTATTCCAGTGTATTTTATTATTTATATAGCTATTTCTACTGTCTGTTCTAGAGTTTGTTATTTTGTACAGTACATTTGTTAAGGTTAAGCGAGGCAAACCCAATATGCAGACTCATTTTGATTTTAAATAAAAAGTAATTTATTAACAAAAAAGAAAACAAAAGACTGACGTGGCAGCAAAACTAAATAATAACAACTTACAGAAGGAGCGTGGCGTGGATAAATACAGCAACATGGACAACCAGGCAGAATGAATGAACCAGCGAGGAATGAATGAAACGAAACCGGTTATAAAGAACTGAGGGTGGGTAGGAAATGAGTTACAGCTGGGGAGATGACGAGGAACAGGTGAGGTGGGCGTGGCAGGCAGACCGAAGAATTACAGAGCTGAGGCCAGGTGAATAGTGACACAGGAACAACAAAGAACAAAACATAAATCCAGAACACGAAGCAACAAGGAGCAAAACTAAACCATATACACTGACATGAAAACACAAGAACCCCAAAAATGAAAATACATACAGAAAAATAACGGATAAACTCAAATCATGACAATATTATTGTACAATAATGTTTGACCAAAGCTTTCTAAGCTGTTGAGTATGTTTGATCTCCCTGTGTAGCAGGTACCCTGCCTGCCTGTAGCCCTGCTTGGATTTGCTCCACCACAGGTTGCCTGCCCACCTGCCAGAACCGCCTCTGCTAATCGCTGAATAAATCAACATTAACTTATCAGTCTGTGTGTCCTGCTTTTGGTTCCAGCTCACCTTAGCTCTTAACCAATGAAGGCTGTAAAGTTTGGAAGATGGCAAATTTTGGGTTAATGAACTTATTGCCATTGCAATGTCAAACTAAAAATATTCTGAAGAAACACTGAAAGGTGCCAGTGCAGCTACTGCCTGAAATCCCAACATTTATCACCTTTATACTCTAAATCCCAAAAGGAATTTGAGACTTCCTTTGTAATAATCTAAGCTGATAAAATGACAAAAATTGTCAACGTTTTGATATATAAACTGTAGAAGTAGTGAAAATGGATCCTAAACAGTCACTGTGTGAAAATTATGATTTGTATTTTAAAAATTGCTGAAATGTAAGTAACAGAATTTTCTGTTGGTCACATGCTATTTTTCTTATGTTTCTACAGTCTTTTATGCAAGAGTCAAATAAAAACAGCCTTTACTTTTAGTTTTGTAGAGAAAAATCAGAGCTCAGGTACAATGGAAGTCAGTGATAGTTTGGGTGTGGTCACTGCACTCTGGAGGGTTTTGAGAAAAAACTGTTATAGAACTTATGAGTCCTATAGCACACATGGTGAAGGGGGACAAACGTGTTGACATTTTGATGAATAATCTGTAAAAGTATAACAATTGAGGAAATAAGAGTTTTTAAATAAAGTTTAGACAGGTTAAATGTTAGTATGCAACATTGTCACTCTCCAAGTTAAACATTCTGTGATAAAATCTCCAAATATTACCAAACTTTAGCTGTTCTAGATACTTTTTAGTAATTGTCTTTTTATAATCTATGTGAATGTTTTTGTACAATGCCCTTAGATGACTTTTGTTGTGACTTGGTACTATATATATAACCTAAATTGAATTGTGTGAAGTCCAACTTTTTGTGACCTGTTTAAACTTTGAACAAAGTTTCGATTGTTAAGTATGTCTGAGCTATAGAACTCCAATGAGCTCAAGTGTTTTACCGACACCTATTGTTGTCTATAGGGACATTTTTCACACTTTTGTCTCATGGCCAGGCCAGAGAGGATACATAATCCCTCCAAGGTTTACCCTGGGTTTCTTCCCAGTGAGACATGCCTGGAAAATCTCCAAAGGGAGATCCAAAAAAAGGTTAAAAACAAAAACAACTGGACTTCTGTTCTGTAGTTGAAGACGTTTCGCTTCTCATCCGAGGAGTTTTCTCAATTCAAAAAGCAGAGAGTGTAGAGTTTGAGTTTTTAAAGCTGAGATGTTCTGTAAACTGGATTCACATGCAGATTACACTCCTAAACAAACAATAGACACTCGTTAGGGTCCTTGTGAGCCTGACTCACTGATGGGCCACTCTGGTCACATGAATGCAGGTGTTGATTGGCGTGAAACTGATTGGGTATCAGACCTAATGCTCCATTAGGCCCGCACCTTGCAAGGGTGAAGTTCTAGTACACTGTTCACAATCAATGCAAAAGCCACACTGTTCCTCCTGAATCTGAGGGTCAACAATCAGTCAGAGCCTCCTTTCCAACAACCTGGGGTAAACTTTCCCAGGGAGGCTTTGAAGTGTGACCCCTCGACTGTTGGAGCACACTCACCAGTCCCCATTTTTGAAACTGGACATTGAAGAGATGTGTCTTCTGGTAGTGGTCAGAGGGCTCGGTGGTGCCGGTGTAATGGCAGCCTCACTTCTGTCAGTCTTCCCCAGGGCAGCTGTGGCTACAACGTAGTTTACCACCATTAGTGTGTGAATGTGTGTATGAATGGGTGAATGACTGAATGTAGCGTGAAGCGCTTTGGGGTCTTTGGACTAGATAAAGCGCTATACAAGTGCAGGCCATTGACCATGTGTCAACCATGGCAGCCCCACAACATCCAGACTCGTACCAGAGCAAATCTCATTCACCTCTGACAACCTGCTACTGTGGAGCTTTGTAACCATCTCAGTGATCAGCGCCACAGTAATGGAGCTGCCCTGGGTCCTCGGACTCTGCCTTCCCAAAGGTGGACATTGTGGCTAGATTAAAGAGGTCGTCAAAGTGCTCCTTTCAACAGCTGACATTATTCCCAGTCTGAGTCAGCAGTTCCTCGTCCAAGCCAAAAATAAATAAATCTTAGTCTGTTACATTTTATATCACAGACTAATGTTACTGGCAAACATTCTGGTTTGAGAATGAATTGAGCAACTGTAAAATCTTGATACAATTTATGAGGCACTAATACAAGACAATATGAACAAGCATTTGTTATTTAATATCTTCTGCATAAATAGCCAGAATTACTGTCAGTGTGCTATTTCTGTTTCAGCCTGGTGTTGTTTTCATGTGATGTAATGAAAATAAATAGCTGTGTTAATGATGCCGCCTTTTAGCTCAAATCAAACGGTTTGTTTTAATGTCTTCAAGTGACTGCAGATATTTTTCAAGCAACACAAAAGGAGCTCTGAGAATGAGATAAATACAGTTAGGCTTTTTGTTTAAATTTAACAGTATATTAATGCATATTTCCATGAAAACTCTTACCCTCTTTTTACTGATCGATTTGAAAACAGGTTTGTGTCTATCTGTGTGCAATATATTCTATATTCTACCAGGGAAATTTTTGCTTTTAGGTTCAAAGAAAAGCCTACATTGTGTTGCTTGAGCAAATCATTATTTTACCAGATAAAATAAAATTTCAGTCCAAAAAGGACTTGCACTAAAAGCTCATCTATTTAAAGAGGAAAACTGCTACATTAACTGTCTGTAATTGTTCTTTTTTCACATGCTTCCATGCAGACAAACTAGAAACGGATTTGTAATGTGGAGTTTGGGTGAAGAACAGCTTTCTATCCTATGCAGTGGCGCATCAGAGAAAACACAAGCTGAAAATGGTTCATAAAACCAAAACAGAAATACATTCAGCCTGTTTCCAACAGCTGTGTCCTTGAGACAGACATAAGCTGCCATCACACAAGAGCCCCAGTACAAAAGGGAAAGGAACTTCAGATTAGTCTCCTTCTTTGAGAGGAAATTGAACATTGTGTCTCGGGGACCAGAGGAGAACCGTGCTTTCTCTCAGCTTTATTTGGTTTTGTCCCCCAGGACAGCCAGGTAATCATTGGTTCACAGACAGTATGAATGCAGATGGCAAAAGGCCGTTTGAACAGTGGAGCCACCCTCTGAAGGTGAAGCCTGCAGAGTTTGGACAAACAGCTTTCACAAACCAATAAACAAAGCTGTTGCTTCTGAGAAACAGTAAAGTAAACCTTAACAATTTTAAATATTAATTTGTATTGTGTCAAACTGATGATATTGATCATGTCAGTAATTTTTTATGGACAAGAATCAGGCTGATAAAAAAACACAAAAAAAAAACAACTTAAACTCCACACCATTAGGTGCATTAATAGTGTCTGTACTGCTGGTACATAGACAAGCAGTTTGATTCCTTTGGTAAAAGCTGTTTATCACAAAGAAAACGACCAGGCAGACGTATATTTACAGCACATATATGAAAAATAATAATAGAAAAAAAAGCAAGTGAACTTGTATTCTAGTTGAAGATGTTTCACTTCCAATCCAAGGAGCATTTTCAATTCAAAACTGGACGGTGTCCATTAGATTCTCCATGATGCAAGCAGAATTTACATGTAATTGCAGTCTTTGATTGCCAGGCTAACAAGAGACATGCTTTGCCCCAAGATCTTGTATGTAAAGACACATAACATTAAAACTGACTTTCTTAAACTCCAAATGTTCTCTGTTTTAGTCTATGCACATCATATAATCAGTAATATTACCTATAAAATTAGAAACTGAGGTACATCAATTGACAGTTCCTTAACTATCATTCTGCCAAAGTTTTCAAATCACCATTTTACATTAACAGCATAATAGAATTTCTAAGTTCTCTGCTCTCCACTCTGCGGGTCAAATTATTTCTGCAGAGAGAGAGAGAGAGAGAGAGAGAGAGAAACACACAGAGGAAGGAGAATAGAGACCGGCCAGACTGCAGTAAATAAAGGCTACTATAATGACTATAAAAGCTGCATATGAGGAAAGATGCACAAGTAATTTTAACATCCAATCTGGGTCAAGCTAGGACTTTATTTAGGTCCGGATCCAGATTGCGGTCCACCATTTGGGGACCCCTAATCTAAACTAATCTTTTAACCCAGTTCTGTTGCTTCAGTCCTGCCGTCTGACAGCTGCAGTCTGCACAGCAACCTGAAAATGTCATCTTTCCCATGTTTCTTTGAAAATGATTTTCCTCATTTCTTTTCTCATCAAATATTCTGCAATGAATAAAGAAAGATGTGTTGTTCTTGATGTTTCTGCAGTAACTGTACACAGAGCATTTCTAGATAAACTGAGTTTGTGGAGTGAAGGGAGATGTCTCTTCAAGAGCCAAGTGAAACAGCAAGGACATAAAGAAGGACATGGCATATAAATGTGTGTGTATCTGCCAGATGAGCATGTGGGTGTGGGGATGTGTGTATCTTTGAGTGGAAAATCAAAGACCTTATGTGCAGGGCTGCACAGAGCTGATAGCTGACCCATCAAGCATGGCTCACCTAAAGCACAGTAAAAAATACCCACATCAGAAAAAGAAGCCCCAGAGGAGAAAACGTCTAAAGTGCAGCGCTGCACTGTGCACATCTAAAAGGCCTACCTCAGCCACAAAGACACGCCTCAAATCCTCATCAACAAAGGAAGTTACAAAAGGCAGAACTGACAGCAAAGAGACTGAGGAGAGGGACGTGGGGGAGCAGGCCTGTGTCATTCAGCTTGCTCTCTTCAGCTGTTCATGCTTTAGCTGGACTCACAGATGCCCAGACACCTGCAGGCAATGTTGTCATACGCATAGGCCACTCTTCTTCCTATGGAGATCAGAAAGCTGGAGCACAGTCAAGAACAGAGGGGACAGATACTAGCCACATCTCAGAAAGAGACTTTTGAGCTTTTCTCAATGTGTTTTACTCTGCAATCCAAACCATTTCATTTTATTTACTGGGGATCTTCTATTTGTCTTAAAAATTGTGAAATAAATTGTTTAAGCATCTTTTTTCCTGCTTCTCCATGTTTCCTCTGTACTACAGCCACAATGCCACTTCTTCTGCTCAGTCAGGATCTGGGTTTAGTTGGGTGTTTGCTGGATCTTTTGATCATCCTTTCTTTCTGCATGTAATCATTTCATCCATCAACATGGCAAAACTTTTTAATAATAACAGAAGAAAGAAGTTAAGCAATCCAAAATAATTATATCCTATCAGATGTGGACTTTTCATGTTTTGTTTTTACACTGTTTCCAGATTTATTATTGTATTTCAGGTTCTGTTTTACCTGTGTTCTCTCCTGAGTTGTGTTGCTGCATATCATTTTGTAATTAGTTCCTCTCCTACATTTCGTGCTCTGGTCCCTTCTTGAGTTGCTGCAGCATTGTTGAATTTTGGTGTCTTTAAGTCCACCTTCCTCTGTGTCATGTTTCTGGTTGTTTTTTGAGTAAGTCTTTTGAGGCCAGTGTCATTTCCTCGTAAGTCCTGCATTTTAGTTTATTTAACAAAACCTTTTGTACCCACAGTTGGGATCTGCGCTCTGGATTCTTCTTCGCGTGACGTCCAATTTTCATGACAAAACAAAACCAAGAAAAACTAAAAAAATGTCAAGTAAATTTGGAAAAAAGATCTCCAGAGCACTCTGGTTTACAGACAGGGGTCAAGCATGACTAGAGCTGAAACCAGATATTTCCATCCACTGTAAAAAAGACACAACCATTTTTTTTCTCACTGTTTGACATTACATATGACTAAACCTTTCCTGTTTTAGGTCAGTTAGGATTTAAAAAAAAAATGTATTTGTTAAATATCTCAATAATGAAAGAGATAACTTTTTTAAAAATCCTTTTCAAAGTCACAAGTTTCTATTCCATTTTCTTAGTATTTGGTATCATTGCTTTTAAACTGTATGACTTTGGTCAAAACATTTTGAGTTTCCTTCCATAAACCTTTTACAATAGTTTGTTGGAATTTTGTCCCATTTCTCCAGACAGAATTGAGCCATGTTTGTAGGCCGCCTGGCTCGCACATGCCTTTTCAGCCCTGCTCACACATTTTCTATGGGATTGAAATCAGGGCTTCATGATGGCCACTCCAAAACATTAAATTTGTTGTCTTTAACTCACTTTCTATCTAATCTGGCAGTATGCTGAGGGTCATTGTCCATCTGGAAGACTCATTTGCACCAAGCTTTACTTTCCAGGCTGATGTCTTGAGATGTTGCTTCAATATTTCCACATAATGTTCTTTCCTAATGATGCCATCTATTCTTTGAAGTGCACCAGTCCCTCCTGCAGCAAAACACCTCCACAACATGATGCTGCCATCCCTATACTTCACAGTTGGGATGGTGTTCTCAGGTTTGCAAGTTCCACCTTTTTTCTTCCAAAAGTAACGATGGCCATTATGGCCAAACAGTTCAATTTTAGTTTCATCAGACCACAACACACATCTCCAGAAATGAAGGTTTTTGTCCCTGTGTACATTTGTCAACTCAATAGTATTTTGAGTCAGGACATACATACATGGTAACACTGGACATACTCAGAACTAATCCTGAAATTTCAGGTTTAAAAGCCAAATGTGCTGTCATCCAATCAATGATATCTCATGTTTCCCTCTGGTACCTACCTCTTTTGGTAGGTTAATGTTGTGTTTTTTGAAGATGTTGTTGTGGTTTTGAAAATGTAATTATGTTTTTGAAGATGTCATGGTTTTAAACTTGTAGTTGTGTTTTTGAAGATGTTGTCATTTTAATTTGTCATTGTGTTCTTAAATTTATAGTTGTGTTTGGTTATTTGTTGATGTGGTTTCCACTTCAGGGCCACCGTACATTTCCCACCAAAACACGATCATCTTGGGAACACAGAACTTGTCTCCTTCCTGAGCAGTGTGATGGCAGGACCTTCCCATTGTGTTTATTCTTGAGTATAATTGTTTGAACACAAAATGTGGTTCCTTCAGGTATCTGGAATTTGTACCCAAGGATGAATCAAAGTTGTGGATGTAGACAATTCTCTTCCTGATATCTAGGTTGATTTCTTTTGATTTTCTCATGATGTCACACAAAGACACAGTGTGTTTGACGTATGCCTCCTAATAATTCAGTTGTTTTCAACTAACCTATCAACAGCTTCCAAAGCCATGATATCATCATCATCTGGGCTTTCCCAAATTGTTTAAAGGCACAGTAGTGTATATAAACTTGTGACTTTAAAGAAATTAATAGCAAATTCTCAAAAAATAAATAATAAAATAATAATAATCTCTGTCTCATTATTTGGGCATTTAGTAAATAGAAATAACTTTAGAACTCCTAACTAACCTACAGCTCCTCAACTTACATATCTCTAAGGCTGAGCCTGGACACCCTACAGAGGTTCATTTCAGCTGCAAGGCTCCAGAATCTCTTTCCTTTTGTAATAATCCATACGTCATGACCATAGATGAGGGTTAGAATGTACATGGACCAGTAAATGGAGAAGAGCTTTGTCTTTAGGCTCAGCTCCTTCATTCCACTTACTTTACAAATTTTCTTGTGACCAATAATTTGATGACAAAACTTGACAGAGTTTATTTATTTTAGCCCTTTTTCATCTGATCACTTGCACATTCATGCCTGTTTATGTTCAGTTATTCACTCATATTGTTGCAAAATCAAACACCTATGCGTTTTTACCACAAATACAATTAAAACTGTGGATAGTTCTGTTCAGTCATAAAACATGAGAAAATGTGTCCAAACCTTTACCTAGTTAAAGACATTATCCCTTTCTGGATAAAATCACTAAAAACACTTGTGCAGAGAACCATTTAAAGTCACACATTGAGATTTTCTGCTGCTTTTCCACCTCCCACCCACATGCAAACTGAGTACTTGGTAAAAAAAAGTAATTTGTCAAAGTAGAAATTTCTAGAACTCTACAAACTGTTGTCTCCTCTTTTTTAAACTGTATTATATTGTCTTATATGTAGCACCATAGTCCGGGAGGAATGTTGTCTAGTTTCAGTATTGTATCACCTATACAGTTGAAGTGACAATAAAAGCATTCTTGACTGTTGACTTGACACTGTGCTGCTTCCTCAGTGAGTTGGACAGTAAAACATAAACAAAGAAAAGATGACAAAAAAAAAAACATAAAAGTTTAAAAAGGTAAAAAAAACAAGAACAAACTGAGGATGAGATGGGCCTGGTATTCTAGTACAGAAGAGTGCAGATGATGTTTGATTGCAGGATGCTGTTCATGGAGCGGCTGGCTGTTTGAGTATAAACAGTGCAGTCATGAGGGAGAGGCAGCTGCAGCATTTCTACACATCAAAGGAAGATTGGCCTGGTTTACTGCAGATTTAGGTTCCTTGGGGTTTGATGAGATACTGTATTCTGCTGCAGTGCCTACAGTTGTGGGCTTCAAACTATCAGATAAATGTAGCAACAGATGATGCTCAAAAGTTCAGGATCATCTGAAGCTGGAGGTGTTTAAACTGAAATCAAAATGCAATATATTTTTGTGAGTGAATGATTGGTTATTATCACTATAATAATAATATAATATTATTAGTATGTTAAACCAGGGGGATTCAACCTTTATGTATAATAGAGAAATAGTTGAAATACTTTTTCTTAGTAAATAAAGTTTACAAGGATGTCACACAAAATTGGCCCTAAAAAAATTATACTTGTCACATTGTATGGGAAGATCAGGGGTTCTGGGTTCGAACCCCAGTGCCAACAACCTTGGTTGTGTAATGAGCAAGAGACAGATAAATGATGTCATACCAGCATCATTAACAAGGTCTGATTCAAATGTTGGGGAACCAGAACATTCTGATGAGAAATGAGCTACTGGAACAAGACATTCATGGACAAGGGAAGAGAACTTAACACTGCTGGAACACCATACAAGCAAGACTAGAGAGAGGGGCTATATGGGAAGGATGTGGGGTCTATAGAAACTTTGATAATCAACATCCAGATTGACTCAGAAACAACTTCGAACCCAGTGTTCCAGCAATCAAGAGAAAACTCTGCTATCACACCTAAAGACTGACAAGGTACAACAAAGAGGAGCCGGGATGTTTGGTCGGGGGATACATCATCATCCCCACCATGTACCCATTGATGATGGCTTCAATGGATACAGAGCACCATTGAAAAGCCCCAAGGAACTAAATATAAGGGAATGAATGAAGATTGTGACCAAGCTAGACACCTATGACCTGTCCCCCTTATCAAGGCTAAGTGATTACGTACTCTCTGATCTTCTGCTAGAAGATGTGAATGCAGTACTACTAAATATTCCTACTGGTACCCTGACAGAGACCAATAACCTGGTATACACCACAGCAACAGTGACACTTGAATGTTTGGCTATAAGATTAGGGCTACAATTAATAAGGAACATTGCCCCCTATGAAGGAGGAAGCTGGAAGCTAAGATCAGGGCAACATTTAGAGAAATCAGCCAGCTGTCAGAACAACATAAATGTACAATGAAGAAAGACCCACCATGAAAATACCTCGACTTGTCCATATACTGAAGAAGAATAAACAGAGAATTCTGCACCACACCATCCAAAGTGTACTCTTAATGGCAGGGGAATAATATGAGAGCAGGTCCACCCAGAGCCGAGACTGAGCAATACCGAAGCATATGGTAGAAGAAGGTATTACACAATGATAATGCTCCATGGCTACAGGATCTCTAAGATCTGAACACAGCATTCTCCCAGAACAAAAAAACAGTATCCATCACAGTGGCAGATATCCAAGACAGGGACTCAGGTATGAAGACCAGGACTTCACCTGGGCTTGACATGATCCACACCTTATGACTAAAGGAACTGACTGCTCTCATGAAGGCCTAGCAGCACAGGACCTTCATCAGAGCCTTCATCAAGAACTCAGTGGGAATGTGGAAGACAATTCTAGAGGCCAATTCAAAACAGTAGCTAGTTGAAAGGACCTACCCACCCTTCTACAGGGGTCGCCACAATAAGCAAACTCGCAAAGAAGGTTTGGCAATTATTTTACATTGGATGCCCTTCCTGACACATCCTGGGCTTAATAATATGAGCCCTCAGTACTGACCACTGATAAACACACAAAAACAGTGTTAAACTGGGTTCTTTATTTTTCTGCTCTCAGTTCAGATTTTAGTAGGTCTGATTGCTCAGATAATTTGTGTTTAATTTTGTAGAAACACTTTACCCTGCAGATCTTAACAATCCCCACTGTTTCTGAACATTCGAAACAAACAGGTTTTAAACCTTCAACAGGAAGAATGAACAGATAGAAGTCCATCCAATCCAGATAAAAACCTCTAGTTTCTCTCTTTTAGTGAACGCCATGCTGATTTTCTTCCCTCATGGTCCTTTCTCAGGCTTTTGATTTCTTTCTTCAGAGGCAAAGAGTTACACAGAGGGAAACAGTAGACTTTACTGTAAATGCAAGAAAAGCTGCATTGCTCAAAATGAATATGTTGAAAAAAGTGCCTAAATTTTAAAATTAAAAATATAAATAAAATTTGAAATTTAACAAACAATTGTGGTCCAGATAAGCTTCATTTGGGTCCAACTCCGGACCGTGGTTGGCCATATTAAGACTCTAATCTAAAGGAAGTATAGTAATAACATTTCCACCCCAGTCTAAGATTCATGTTTGCTCTCCTGTCTTTCACTCTACTGGGGTCTCCCGTGCAGGGTGACCCCTCATCTAGGTAACATGTCTCCTTCTCCCATGACCAACAACTGACTGCCTTTTTGTTGCATGTTATCAAATCAGCTGTAATCAGCTACCAGAAGAATCTGATGTTTCAGGTACCCTGATAATTAGAGAAAAAAAAACTCTATTAAAATACAGATTTATAGATACAGTATATTCATATAGTGTTTGAGCAGAGAGGTGGTTCTTAATTGAAACTCAGTGACATCTGCTTAAAGACATTACATTATAGCAAATGTGCAGAATGTATGTATTTAAATTATTTTTTTAGTGACAGCCATACTAGTTTTCTTTGTTCACCATATTATTTTTTCAGGTCTATACCTGCACTGGAGAAACCATGGGCCAGACATGGGAATTAGTGTAAATGCTAGAAAAGCTGTGCCACCTAAAATAAATTGCAGTAAATGCAGGAAAAGTTGGGTCACCTAAAATGAATTAACATTACTGTGGAAAAAGCTGTGCCGCCTAAAACAACTGAACTTAAATGTGGGGAAAGCTGTGCTGCCTAAAAAGAAAAAAGCAAATTGTAGAAAAGTCGAGCCATGTGAAATGAATAAAAGTAAATAGAATGAAAGCTTAGCCACGTAAAATGAATAAACATATATACGGGAAAAGCTGCGTTGCCTAAAATAAATCACCTTAAATGTAGGAAAAGCTGCACAGTCAAAAATGATTTAAAGTAAATGGCAGAAAAGCTGAGCCTTATAAAATGAATTTATGCAAATATGGGAAATTGTGTGCACGATATATAAACCAAAGGTCCGTGCTGCCCCTCATATGTGAACGTGACTCAGGTCACCCAGGCGATGACCAATGTGACCTGGTCTTCCAGCAGCGGTGCTCGCTCCTTTGTAGCCACCCTGAAGTCCCCGCAAGGAGAAGCCAAATGCCACACCCTGGACACGAACTGCCTGATGGGATGCATCACCTGCGGCACCAACTACAGCGTGAACCTGGAAGCCATCAGCAGCACGGGACACCAGTCTCAGTGCACCTACAGTGGATTCTCATCCAGTGAGGACAAAGACGCACGCATAGATTTCTAACATTTATCCAGTGGAGGGACAAAGTACTCTCATCACCAAGCAACATGGCAAAATACTGCATTTAGCATCAATATGGTCAAAAAAACATCAAGATAAGTGGCTGCTTTACATGACAAATTAAATTAAAATGAAAATGAAACAAATGCAACACCTGTTTTCTTTGTTTCAGGCGCCTGCTGTCCAACAGGAGTCAAACTCTATCGCAGGACAAACAACTCACTCAGGGTGTACTGGCGTTCTCTGGGCCCTCAGGCCTATAAACACATAGTGGAGCTGTATGGAACCGGCGCCAACTACACCTGCATCGCCACTGCAGGGAGCATGTACTGTGACATCCAGGAGGACACCTGCGGGGATGTGTACACGGTCATGGTGGCCCCAGTGGGACAGAATGGGATCAAAGTCACCTTCTGCCTTACCAGGACATACTCTGGTGGGTCATCAGCTACAAGTCGATTAATGTCACACAGCTAAGTTTGTCTGAGTGTGTCAACATTTTTCTTGATTATCTTTTTATTATATTTTCAGTTCCCTGCCCAGGAAGTAACGCTGGCATGAGTGAGTATTATCTAACAATATAACAGACATTTTATTAACTATTTTCTTGCCAATAGTCAGATAGGAAGGTTCGAGTCCTGCAAAGATCTGACATCCTTCAGCTGAGCCACTGCCGTGTGTCGAGCTAACATCTCTTTGGGAATCATAATTGTTAATAATGGTGCATAGGTCAGAGTTTGGTGGCTTAACAAACAAGCAACCCCTCCGTTCAAAAAAAAGGAAACATTCTTCTGGAAGTGCTCAGGTACAGGACAGACACATGAGTGAAAAAGCAGCCGAAGTCCAAAGAAAAGCTTTTAAAGACCTTCAGAAATACTGATCAAGACCACTTCAAGAGACAAGAAAGTCCAGTTCCATGAAAGCAGAATACAAAAAAATGAGGGATGACTCAGCAGTTTTGCACATTGCTGAATTTATTTATGAGCTGCTGGCAAACAACAGCTGTGCTGAAATGTTTTTCTCTTTCTTTCTTTAGTCATCTCTCGTAGAAGACGAAGTGTGCAGTAATTCCGGTGAGTTTATTCTTATTCGTCTTCACCCACATCACACTCTGTCTTGCTCAAGTTGATCGTAAAAGAAATGGATGAAAGCTGTTTTCAACCACACATCCACTGTCTGTGACTCATCATGGCCTGAAGGTTATCTTGCGATCGTGTCATCAGAAAACTCAAACTGGTTATACAAGATCAGAACAATGTTTGAGGGGAATAAAAGGAAGCACGTACAGGAGCTTTGTTTTTACCTCTAGGACTTGTTGGACGCCTGTCAACAAACATGAAAAGACAAATAAAGGGGACATAAAACTGGAGATCTGCTGCAGGATTGTAACTCAGATGTCTTATTGTGTTTGTGATGGATGTATGATCAACAAAAACATTCATGAGTTTTCACTAAAACTTGTTTTTTTTTGTCTCACCCCACAGTGAACACCATCCAACCCAACAACAAGGACAAATGACTGTTTTACACCACCGAAAGTCTACAAAACACTATTATTAATTACTAACTGTTTGTGAAAAAAAAACTCAAGTATAAATATAGTATATGATAAATATTACAATACAAAAAGCCATACAACCCACAATAAACAGGAGCTTTAAGGGGAAATTATCTGTGAGAAATAATTTAGCATACTGGAAACATATTTTTGATTTTGATCACAGAGAAAAGAAGCAAGTTTGTCAAATATTTACTCATTGGCGATGTAATTTCAGTGATATTTGGTATATATATCACCTGCTGCCTAAGGCAAGACGTGATAATGTTTTTGCTCGTGCCTGTCTGTGTTTGTCTGCACTGTTAGCAAAATATCCCACGAACCAGAAGACAGATTTGAATGAAACTCTCAGAAAGTAATCAGTGGATATACATCTACCAACTGTTTAACTTTTGGGGTCAGCCCCATTCAAGATGGCTGCCACAGCTAAGCAAACTTAGCAAACAAATTTGACTTTAACTCCAATTTTATAGACACTAAGCTAGAATTTGGTGTGATAGTAGCTGAGAGTCCTTCCCAGCGTATACTCTGAGCTCTACACATTGTGGAACATCTTTGCTTAAAACTTAGTGTTGGCGTGAACCCTGTCTGTCAGCAAAATATCTCATGAACCAGTGGACAGATTTTAGAGAAACTCGCAGAAAGAAGAAAAACATTTGGAGTCAACCCAGTTCAACATGGCCTCCACAGCTACACAAGACTAAAATACAGAAATGATTCCCCACACATACTCAGAGCTCTAACACATCTCACGCAAGTCTCACAGTATCACACAAAACCATTTACAAGGTTTGACCCAAACAGCTTCAACTCCATCGTTTCTCAACCTAAGAGGATCTCAGCTTAAACCTCTGGCATGAGAGGCGGCGGGTGATAGGCATTCTTTCAAGGAATGCTGGGCCTTTGATTTAAACATGTAATTTAAAACATGTAATGGCATCTTGAAAAAAGAAAAAGAAAGAAAGAAAACTCCCCCAGACATCCCCCGGCAACATTTTAACCAAACTGATCGTAACCAAGTGATATTGTAGGCGCTCTCCAAGTAGAAGGCCTCCACTCGGCTGCAGCTTGCCTCCGGGCTGGTTGGTCACAGCAGAACCGGGTCAGACTGAAAACGGGACGGCACGTATCGAGCTCGTCCCCCTGGAGGCACGCTTGTTCAGCCCTGTGGATGATACATCTGATCAAGTTACTGTACACAGATTCAGTGTTACGCCTGCTTTCACTGGATATGTTTGCCCTTTTCCTGACAGATGAAAACAATAAAGCACCATGTTTCTGCATCATTTTTGTGTGTGTGTGTGTGTGTGTGTGTGGGGGGAGTTTCTTCAAGAAGTTAAAACTCTGATGATTTCATCTGTTGGATAACTTATCCCTCTCTCTGCATCCTCTGCTTGTTTCTGCTGTATATTTTATTCAATTCAACAAACATAAAACAGTGACAGACTTAAGATATTTCAGACTAAAATAAGAATAATTCATGGAGCTATTCACAAGGAAATGCAGCGCCAATCAGCTGAGTTTATTCTAATAAATATAATGTAAAATTAGACATCATTGTACAAATTTCCAGCACAATCTTGATAAAGAGACAGAAATCTTTTGTCCGTGGTTTTAGATGTTGTTGGGGTTTTTTGCCTGAAGTTGTATTTGCTCTGTTTATTGGTCCCAGTTACCCAAATCCCAAACTGAAGATTCTTGTTTTCACTTTGACTTTCATTTTATTGCACAAAAAACACCAACTAAAAATATTTGTTTTTTAATATAGCCAACTACAATTAGTTTGCAAATATACACTCCATTGTTCATTTCAATCCAAAGAGTTGGAATTGTACAGCTACCACTTTTTGTTTTTCCCTTTTCACAACAAAGACTCGTGGAGTTGTTAATTCAGGTTTAGATTTTAGTTTGTTACATTTTTTTTTTTTTTCCAAACACGTCTCCAGGTACGGGTTCATAATTGTCCCATTTTTGGCATCAAACATTTCCATTTTAATGGGGACCAGTCAGACTTTGTAATGTATGCAGATTGCCTAAAAAATTCTCTAGATATGTTTAACCCTCCGGTGACCTTCGGGTCAAACGAACCCAAAGTTACAAGAGATTCTCTCCCTGTCTTCAGTTAAGGAAATGCAAAAAAAAAAAAGAATATGTAAATCTTGACCTTTTATTTAATTTTGTATTTCTATTTTTGAGGAAGCTTGTTATTTTTAAAACATCTTATTGATTTTTCCACAAATTTTTGGCATAATGGAAATTATTGTCCCTTTATTTACTTCTTCAAGACTCAGA
>JAOXNZ010000091.1:27528949-27541969 GCA_028566095.1 Kryptolebias brasiliensis
CTTTCGCCCATGGAGCCTGGCCGGGCACAGCCCAAAGAGGCTCCATGGGCGAAAGCCCGGCCACCAGGCACTCACCAACGTGCCCCAGCACGAGGCCTGGCTCCAGAGTGGGGCCCCGGTGACCCGCGTCCAGGCGAGGGAACACTACATCCAAAAATGTTGTTCTTCATAAGGGATCTTTGGGCTGCACTTTGTCTGGCCCCTCACCTAGTACCTGTCTGCCTTGGGTGACCGTACTAGGGGCATGAAGCCCCTGACAGCATAGGTCCTAGGATCATTGGGACACTCAAACCCCTCTACCACGATAAGGTGGAAGCCCAGGGAGAAGTGTTGCTTCAAAATTTCTGCTATTTTGTGTGCTTTTGGAGTAATAGATTCTACCTTGCAGAGTGGTTTTTCAGCCCATGTCGGTACAGGACTCGTTTCACTGTGGATAATGATGCTCTCTGGCCAGTTTCGACCAGCTTCTTCTTAAAGTTTTTTGCTTTTGCCATAGGGTTGATATGCACATTTCACTCTAAAACCTGACAGAACCCGTCTCTTTTCTGAACGGTATGATGGCAGGACATTCCCATGTTGTGTATGCTTGTGTATAATTGTTTGAACAGATGAACGTGACTCCTTCAGGAATTTGTGCCTGAAGATGAATCAGAGTTGTGGAGGTTGACAATTCTCTTCCTGATAGCTTGGCTGATTTATTTTTATTTTCCCATGATGTCAGTGTGTTTGAGGTCTGACTTAAAATGCATCCACAGATATGCCTCCAAGTAACTCAAATGTTATCAACTAACCAATCAAAAGCTTCCAAAGCCACGACTTTATGATCTGGGCTTTTCCAGACTTTTTTAAAGGCATAATAATCTTAATGTATGTAAATATGATACTTTGAAGAAAGTAATAACAAATTCTCAAAAAAACAAACAAAACAAAAATCCTCATAATTCAGGCATTTCGCAAGCAGAAATAGTTTTGAGAACTGTTCCTAAAAACAAAAAACTGACCTTAAACAGTAAAGATTTAGTTTGATTTGTAATCAGAAAGTGAGATAAAAACGGTTCTGCATCTTTTTGTATAGTATACGTAAACATCTGGTTTCAACTGTATATATATTTTTGTAACTACTTTGATATAAAAATTACTTTTACTTTTTAAAGTTCACTCGCTGTGACCTGTAGTACTTTGTTTCGGCATGACAATAAACTTCCTTGAATCTTGAAATTAACTTTCAAAATGTTTAAAATGTGTGATGATAAAAAAGAAAAGTTTTATCTCCAGGCTGCTGAGGAGACTTTCTTCTCCTCTCTGCCACTCTAAATGCTGACACCTTCTCTGTAGCTGCTCCACCATCTTGTATTAAATTAACCAGTTTGGCGACAATAAATACTTCAGCCAGCTGTCGGCTCCAGCTGTGCTATACCAGGCCAGGAGCATAGAAGCTCAACTGGGTACAAAGCAGCAGTTGGCTGCCTGCCATGGCTCTCACAGAGATAGAGTCATGATCTACAGAGCCCTGTGTAGCCAGAAAAGGCTGTCATAGGATATAAATGTTTAACACTGTCTTAGGTGGCTATTCCCAGGATAAACTACACCACAAAACATCAGTTTGCTTAGTTTTATCCACATCAATGTGAGGGTTTTTTATTTTTACGTCCTCTCACCTTTGCCTTTGTTGGGTCTTCACTCTACCCTCTTTGGGCTGAAGCAACATAGAATCCCAGTCAGTGTGTCCTCTCCTGCAGCTTGGATAGCCTTTATCATTCAGTGAGGGTGAGCTGGGTTGGATTCTTGGGGACAGTACAGGTCCTCACTCCTCCATCCTGCACTGTGTTTCTGCAATAAGCAGCTACTGTACATGATCTTTTTAAGTCTTCAAAACAATGTGATTCATGTAAAAATCAATAACGACTACATAAATTTGTGCTCTGGTAGTCCTCCCCAGAGTGAAACTGTAGCGCACAAGGCCTTGCATAATGTGATCATTCTATACATGGTAGTGCAGATTTCATTAAAGTAGGCCTGTCACCCTCCTCCCAATGCTCTTGGTATTTTAAAAAATATATATTTTAAAATTACTTATCTGCTTTCAAAATACTGAAAAAGTCAGCTGTGATGTATTTACATCAGGATTTGTTGGCTTTCTCACACCAAAACATGGTGTTGCATTCCTTTAATAAGACATTACTTCTGAAAAACACCAGGGGGAAAGAGTACAATTTCTTTTATTATTATTCAGACTCTAATGTTCAGATTGTAGGTTTGTGATTTCACATGTTTATTTACTTCTTAGATATTTCTAAAAATAACAATTGATTATAAAAAGTAAATGTCTGAATTATTAAAAAAAAAACACTAAAAAATCTATGCCTGCATAGTTTTGCTGCTTGAGTTTTTTGTGATTTACCTTAAACTAGACTGGAACATGTTCAAACTGTCTTCAGGGACAAAATGTTAACCAGGCTGTTGGTCTATACAAAGAAACTTCTCTAGACGACTAAACTTTCAGCCCAACTAACTCTTCTCATACTGCAGCTATAAAAATGTGCTTCAGATGTCCAAAGTCACCTCCCTAAATGTGTTTGGGCCATGGACCAATGGCAGGAGCTCCAAATGATAAGAGCCACTCTACCCACTTCAGGGCATTGGCTGTTGTTTGGAAGCATCTGACCTTTTTTGGTGGCTTCAGTGAGGCTTTAAGCAGTGCCCTTGTCTTTACGTGAAAGCCACCTCATCCACATGATTAACTCCTCGAGCTTTGCTTCCTGCTGCTCATAAAATATACAGTGGCCATTATGGTGCTGACCTTCCAAATGTCTTGCTTAATATATTTAGGATTTAAAAAGTCTGTCAGTGATGTCTGTCAGCTGCTTCCTGGCACTAGGAGCTAAAAAAGAGGAAGGTGAAATCATGTCACAGCAGAAAAACAAGAGGGAAGCTGAATGAAGCCAAATGAAAAATAAATGAACAAAGAAAGAATTACTGGTTGTGTTTTAATACTGAGGAGGATCTTCAGTCAACCTAAAGAGAAAGCATCAACCTATAACTGTGTGAATATTGCTACAGTGACTGATAGCTTTTTCTGTTTGCTGCTTAGCTGCTGACAGTAAAAAATGTTAATAAACACAAGCAGAAGGCCTCAGCTGGCAAGATAGAGCCAGTGAGCACTTGAATCAAACCACAGTGTGTCAGAGTAAAGTCCTTTCACAGCACAAAAAGGGGAACCGGAGAGTGTGTCCCAACTACAGAGGGATCACACTCTTAAGCCTCCCTGGTAAGGTCTATTTGGGGGTTCTGGAGAGGAGGGTCTGTTGGATAGTCGAACCTCGGATTCAGGAAGAGCAGTGAGGTTTTCACACTGGATTTCCAAATTGTTTGACACAAGTCATACAGTTTACAAGCAATGCTACTGTTGTATCTACAGGGTTGTGTGCTGGACTTGGAGTATGTGAGTGTATTTTCCTACCTTCTTCTTCAGGGGGTGACCGGCAGGTGCAACCTCCAGCTGTTTCTCGTTGGCAGCAATCAAGGGAGCAGTATTTAGAGGAGCAGCTTCCCTGAGGCAGACACCAGAGGGTTAACCTACATCCAGTGTCCGTCTTTTGCTGAAGGTCCATTTTTGCTCCGTTCCTCCACCTTTGCCTCCTGGTTCCTGTTCGATGTCCGCTAGTTGCTCCTCCGCTGCTCCCTCCTGGATCCTCTGTCATATGCCTGCCGGCCTGTCCACCCTCCAATGCTCACCTCCATCTATCATAGACAGGAGAACACAGATCGCTCTCCAGATTGCTCACCCTCCCTTCAGTCAAACTCAACTTGGATACTCCTACCTCCTCCCTCGATCATCTCCAATCTTTTGAGAAAGTAAGATTCTCCTCCTCTGATCTCACTTAATGACACAGTTTAAAACTTAAGCTCACTTAACTCTCCTATCTTCCAGTACAGACTCGGCTCGGATCTCCCCTTGAGCTCACCACCAGTTCATTCTCTGTTTAATAAAATTTGTGAATCTTATCTTTGTTTTGTGTCCGTGATTGTTGCTGCACAAGAGTTTGTTCTGTGTCCGCTCTTGATGGTAGTGCGCTCCATACCGTCACCCGATGTACAGTTCCTCTGCCATTCATCGCCTCAGGCAACCATCATTAACTTATTTGTTTTTTCATTTTCCTTCATGTCGTTTGAAAGAGAGTATATGGAAAAATATATATCTGATTCTGTTAATGCAGGCATCATCCGTCCTTCATCTTCCCCTTTGGGTGAGGGTTTTTCTTTGTGCAGAAGAAAGACAGAACTCTCTGTCCTTGTTTCAATTACAGAGGACTTAGCTAAATTACAGTTAAGAACAAATATTCCCTTCCCTCCATTTCTTCAGCCTTCAAACTATTTTTACAAAATTAGATCTTCGCAACGCTTATCACTTGTTCGTATTCGGCAAGTGAATGAGTGGAAGATGGCCTCAGAGACACACATAGGCCATTTTGAGTATCTAGTGATGCCATTCAGGCTTTGCAATTCTTCTGCTGTCTTCCAGGCCTTAGTTAATGAAGTCCTTAGAGATTTTCTAAACATCTACGTCTTTGTTTATCTCAACAACATTTTACTCTTCTCAAGGGACCCCAGTGAACACAGGACACATGTCAGAAAAGTCCTGCAAAGGCTTTTGGAGAATCAACTTTACGTGAAGGCTGAAAAATGTGAGTTTCATGTCTCCTCAATAACTTTTATCGATTACATCTTCGAGGGTGGACAGGTGAAGGCTGACGCAACCATGAGTAATGGACTGGCCAGTCCCAGATTCTAGAAAGCAACTTCAACGTCCATCCATCCATCCATCCATCCAATATCTTTCCCCACTTTTACATTCCGGGTCGCAAGGAGCTGGTGCCTATCTCCAGCAATCACTGTGCGAGAGGTGGGGGACATCCTGGACAGGTCGCAAGTCCATCGCAGGGCCACATAGAGACAAACAAGACAAACAACCATTCACACTCTCACTCACACCGAGGGACAATTTAAGAGTTACCAATTAACCTAACATGCATGTTTTTGGTCTGTGGGAGGAAACCGAGTACCCGGAGTAAACCCACGTGTGCACAGGGAGAACATGCAAACTCCACATAGAAAGGCCTCAGGCCGGGATGCAATCCTACAACCTTCTTGCTGAGGGGCGACAACTCTAACCACTATGCTGTTGTGCCACCCTGCAACTTCAATGTTTTTTAGGTTTTTCAAATTTTTATAAGAGATTCATTAGAAACTTCAGTCTGATTACTGTTCCCCTGTCTGCTCTCACTTCCACCAGGAGACTGTTTTCTTGGACACCTGACGCACAAAAGGCGTTCTCCGACCTAAAAGAGAATTTTTTTCAGGCCCCCATTCTCATCTATCCTGATCCCTCAGCCCAGTTCATTTTAGAGGTCGACGCCATCAACACAGGGGTTGGAGTCGTTCTTACCTAGCGGAAAAAACTGCACCCTTGTGTCTTTTTCTCTTGTCGGTTCACACCACCAGAGAGAAATTATAACATAGGGGACAGAGAACTTCTTGCCATCAAACTATACCTAGACAACTGGAGGCATTGGCTTGAGGGAACTAAACTCCCTGTCATTGTATGGACTGATCATAAGAACCTTTCTTACCTTCAAAACACTAAAAGATTAAACCCCAGACAATCCCGATGGACATTATTTTTCTCCAGGTTTAACCTCAACATCACTTAATGCCCTGGTTCTTGCAACATCAAACCTGATGCCCTATCAGGACAGTTTTCCCCTGACGACTCCTCAGAATCCACAAAACCAATTCTTTCCCCCTCTTGCACTGTTGGGGGACTCTCTTAGGAACTTGAGGCCATCATCCAAAGAGCCCTCAAAGATGAACCAGGTCCCTGAGAAGGCCCTCCTGTTCCCTCGTCGGTCCGTTCTCAGATCATCCAATGGGCTCATACCTCTCGTTTCTCTCGTCACCCCAGAGTTAGCAGAACTATTGGACTGCTCCACCACTACTTTTGGTGGCCCTCCTTAAATAAGGATGTTTCTGACTTTGTTGCTGCCTGCACCATTTGTGCCCGCCCTCCTGCGGGGCTCTTGCAGCCCCTCTCAATTCCCAGCAGGCCCTGGTCCCATATAGCTCTCGACTTTGTCACCGGTCTGCCCACCTCCAATAACAAGAACACCATTCTTACCATCATTGATAGGTTCTGTAAAGCTTGTCACCTCATAGCTCTCAAAAGACTTCCTTCCGCCGCTGAAACTGCTTGCCTGCTCTTTACACATGTTTTTCGTCTCCATGGCATACCCTCTGAAATCCTCTCTGATCATGGACCCAAATTCATCTCCCAAGTTTGGAAGGACTTCTGCTCCGCTCTTGGAGCCAAACCATGCCTTTCCTCCAGTTTTCATCCTCAAACCAATGGTCAATGTGAGAGACTGAATCAAGAACTGGAAAATCTTCTCCATTGCATTTGTGCCAATAACCCATCATCCTGGAGCTCGCAACTACCATGGGTTGAGTACGCTCACAACTCCCATATCTCAGCAGCAACAGGACTTTCACCCTTCGAAGCATCCCTTGGTTTTCAACCTACCCTTCTCCCATCCACCTTTCCAGACTCCACCTTTCCATCTGTTAAGACCCATCTCAGAAACTGTCACCATATTTGGAACCAAACCAGAGCCGCTCTCAACCGCACATCCACCCAAAATAAAAGAATGGCTGACTGGAAACGCATCTCTGCTCCCTCCTACTCTGTTGGCCAGCAAGTTTGGTTCTCATCCAGAAATTTTCCTCTTAAGGGATGTACAAGAAAACTTTCACCCGGGTTCCTGGGACCTTTCCAATTAGTCATCAGTCCCACCACCATCCGACTCAAACTCCCCTCTCACCTACAATTCATCCTGTTTTTCATGTTTCCCAGGTTAAGCCTGTTCTTTTTGTCGGTCTGGATCTGGAAGTCCCACAGCATCTTAGCCCTGTCATTCTCCACCACCTTAGGTGGAGTCTCCCACTTTGACTGTGGGACTTCCATTCCAAACTCAGTACATATGTTCCTGTACATTATTCCAGCCACTTGGTTATGGCGTTCCATGTATGCTTTGCCTGCCTGTATCTTACATTGTGCTATTATGTGCCAGACTGTCTCAGGGGCATCTTTACACAGCCTGCATCTTGGGTCCTGTCTGGTATGATAGACCCTGGCCTCTATTGCGCTTGTGCTGAGGGCCTGCTTTTGTGCTGCTATAATTAGTGCTTCTGGGCTGTCCTTCAGTCCAGCTCTTTCTAGCCACTGGTAGGATTTGTTGATATCAGCCACTTCCTCTATCTGCCGGTTGTACATTGTGTGCAGGGGCTTATCTTTCCATAATGGCTCCTGTTGTTCCTCCTCTTTCACATTTGGTTTTTGCTGTCTTCGTTGAGGGCTTTCTTTCTGATGTACTCAAGGATTTTAGTTGTTTCATTCTATAGCCGGAGTGGTAGTTTTATAGCCTTGGAGTTTTGTGCCTCAAAACAGCTCACTTAAATTTTCAACCACTGGATATATAGTGTAAGTAAGCACATTTTTGTCTACAGCCTTGTGTATTTTTTTTTTTTTTACATTATTACGAATAAGGAGCACATAATGTCATTTTACAAATTCTGATATAGTTTCACAAATATGCAAATTAGTTAGTAAACATCTCCACTAGTTATAGCCTCACCACTGACATTTTTATGACAACAAAACAAATCTGTATTCTGTGCTTTACAGTTTTAGAAATCCAATCCTTAACCACAAAAGATTTTATAAATAAATAAAAAAATAACTGCACTATTCCTTACATGTCTGTTTTACAGTACAACCAGCCAGGTGAGGGTGTTGGTGAGATGAACGCTGAGGTATTTGGAGTGGGGAACCATCTCCACAGGGGTTCCATGGAGAAATGTAGAGAGGAAGGAGGGCAGTTCTAGTCTTCTTGAATTCTATGATCATTTCTTTGGTTTTGTTGATGTTGATGATGAGGTTGTTCTCTCTGCACCATTTTCCCAGCTGATCCACCTTCATCCTGAATGCTGACTCATTGCTGTTTTTAATGTGTGTGACTGGAAGTTTTGTCAGATGATCATGTTGTGTTTAAGTAAACTGATTGGATCTACTCTCATATTATTTGTCTGGATGAGCTGCTTCTCTGTCAGTTTAAGACTTTTTTGCTTTCTGACAAGAAAAACAGTAAATTATGTGAGTGAGAGCATCTTTATTGGGAATTCGATCATATTAATCTTCATTATATGAGCTCAGATTTTAGCTGGAGACTTTTCTATCACTGTTTCTTTGATGGCCTTTGTGTTCTGCCAGTGCTGCTTTCACACTGAGTTTGGGGAGCCTTTCCGCACTTTATCACTCTTCAGCAAGTTTCGTCTGCGTGCTTGGCTGCTTTGTTCTTGTCTTTTTTCTTTTACGCTTTTTCACACATTTCCTAATTTCTGACATGGTAATTAATATTACTATTGTGAGCTATGGCCTTCTACACAATTTTAAAGTAAAAATGTGTAAAAAATCATGTTATGTGCCCTTTAAATTTGGTAAATTGTGAGAGGTTGGCTTAATTAAAAAAAAACACAAAGAGTGTGTTCATTCTTTTAGGTGCTAATTTATATCACTACATTACTTGATCTCAACCAAGAGTAAAGTGACACCAATATGATCTCATGGCACTGCATGTAAAAAACACACAGTTTCGAACCTATTAAAATATCACACCAAATGGTCAGGTTTGGGGATAACAGATAATAAGATAACAGATGGTGTGTGGGTGTTTGGGTGGTTTACTCACTTCCTTCAGACAGTGACAGAAAGATGAAAACTCTCTTGAAAATCTGTACCTTTTTGTACTCCTTTTTTTCTTATTTCAGCCTTAGGCAATTGAAAGAAATATCTGTCATATTTTTGTTATATTCACAGAAGACAAAATGCATTTCCTCTAATATAAATAATAAAACATGTTAATCTGTTGTTTCTGGAAGTAGTTGAACATATGTACAAAATTTTCAGTTGTTACTTTTACTTGATAAAATGAGCTTTTACAGACAGAAAGTAAGGGAAGAGGTAAATGGCCCCACTAATTTACAGCTTTTTAATCCCATATAGATTCTACAAAAAACGTTACAATGTGTTTTTCATTCACACACTCATACAATGAATGGTAAATGGACTTTACTTATATAGCACCTTTCTAGCCAATCAGGCCACTCAAAGCACTTTACAACACAATCTGTGCCCTCATTTACCCATCCACACACATTCATACAGCACTCTATTGAATCTCTACAAAGCTAACCTGATTAAATCATTCTATAGAGTCTAATCAGTGCTGTAGATTTATACACCAGTATGTCCCATCAGAGGCAATGAGGGGTTCAGTGTCTTGCCCAGAGACACTTCGACATGTGGCTTACTGGTGGAATCGAACCTCCAACTGTCTTGTTGGAGGATGACTGCTCTAACCACTGATCCACAGTTGTCCCCCAGTACAGTGCTTAATATGTACATTATATACTGCACCCTGCATTTACAGCCTTCTATATTCTCAGTGTCCCAAGGACACTTCAGCACGCTGCTGGAGCTGGGGATTGAACCCCATTCCGCTTACTGATGATCTTACTATTATTGGGCTAAAGTAGCCCTCAGTTCACACTGTCCCTGAGCTGTTTTATTTAAGTACTGGATCAAAGGATAAAATCCTCTAGAACAAAAAACATGCATAGCAAAGGCCACTAAATACTAACACACAGATAAAAACAACTTTTCAGTAATGTCACCAAGTGTCAATAGAGACCTAAGGGAACCTTGTATTCATAAAACTGGACAGAGGAATAGAGAAGAAGAAAAGGGAGCACATGTGAAAGGGAAAAATGTGGCTACTTAAATAAAATATCAGTGGAGTCCTTCACTGTGCCAGACCCCCAGTCCAGTGGGAAATTATCCATCACAGTTATTGGCAACTTAACTGGTGTGAAGGGCAATAGTCTTCATTTTCAATTAGACTTAATGAAATGCACATTCATTTCTCTCTCTTTGTTCCTGTGGCTTCACTGATGGGTCACTGCTCTGGTTGGTCAACCATTCAAGCAGTAAAATAACTGGTTTTAAATGAAAATTAGACATATTGTGATTTTATTTGCAATACAGCTTGAGATATGAGCTTCTAACTGTTGGCTACATACAGACATTTACTATCACTGACAGAACTCAGTCTAAACTACTTTGTTAAAGTGACTTTTGTTCTGAATGATGCAGTTGCAAAAGCCTCCTTATTTCTGACTAATAAAGTTCTTAAAGGGATATTTGGATATTTTGAAGTGGGGTTCTGTGTAAAAATCATCAACAATCAATATCTTACCTGCTGTATGTAGCTTTTTGAATCACCTAATTTTAGAGTCCAATAGAAAGGCTAGTCTGAACACAGTCAACACTAAAGTGGATCGCTGCCGTCTTAAAACAGTTTTAATCTCCAGAATTTGTTAGTGGTTCATGTGAACAATATTTTTTAAACCTTTATATTACCTTCAGGTTTTTATTACATGGCTATTTTAACAGAAATATATATCTGCAGGTAGTATACCAGGCCGACAGGAAGTATTTCAACTATCTACTGCCCCTGCTGATTGTTCTCTTTGTGTTTACAAATAACCAGAGATTTCTCTGTGTCAGGATTTGGTTATCTTTAGGTTTATTTTTGTATTGGGTTTATTGTTTCTTTTATTCTGTTACTTTGTTGTCCTCATGTTTAGTTTTGTTGTTGTATTGTTGTTGTAAGTCTTTGTATAGTTTTTCCTCTCTGTGCCCTTTGTGTTCCTGTTACTCGGATGTGCTGTCTTTGTGTCTCGCTCCTCGTGTTCATTGCAAGCTGGATTTTTGAAAATCTTTGCTATTTTGATTTTGTTGCTGCCATGTCAGCCTTTTGTTTTGGTTTCCCTTTGTTTTTGTAAATAAATTAGTTCATCTTTGGAGCTCTTCGAGTGTCTGCATTTTGGGTCCAACCAACCAACCACCTAACTCGACATTCTGTAAATAACCGTGTAATGCTCTGTGGACTTGGCTGTGTTCAAACTAGTCATTAGCTTGTCAGTCCTGCCAGAAGCAAGCTCTATTTCTCCAAATTGTTCAAAGAGCTATCTACAACAGGTAAGACTATAATTAACATAAGAACACCACTTCAAATTGGCCGAAATATTCCTTCAAGTAAAATCTGATGTATAACACAGTCTGCAAAAAAAGTCTAGCATGTAAACTGTATGTGTGTGTGTGTGTGTGCATATGCATTCAAACTAAACCTGGCATAAGTCACACACTTTATTGATTCTAGTGTCAAAGTGTCACATTGTTGGACAGATAGTTAAGTAAATGTCTTATCAACACATTCATCACTTTAGTCACATGACTTCTACAAGTGTGCTCAGTGTGCTAAGGTCCTAAAATATAGTAAGAGTACTTATAGGAGAGTAAAAAACTAAATCCACCCATAATACAATAGTCAGTAGAACATTCTTTATCATCAAAGATGTGAAGTATTTGTCTCCCTTATTTCCATGTTTTTTAACCTGTTCCAGTGTCGGTACCATACTGGTGCTAAAGCCAGTCCTAAATGGTTCTATAAAACACAGCAAACTGGTTTGACTTTCCAGAACCAGACAGGTACCACTGAACCACATCACCGCCATGATTTAAACATCTTGCTTGAACATCTCTCAGGTATATTCTGAACTTCTGTAGAGGACCACAATGCAGGACGATGGTTTATCTCTGATGTCCTAATATGACCAGCCTAGTGTGACACTGTTTCAAACGGCTGACATTTCTACACTCTGACTGGTATGAACACCACTACAAACAGTAAGAAATTATTTTCAACAACTTTTGTGAAGATTTAATTACATTTAAACACCAGCTACAGTTTCTGAACAAAGCTGAAAATATAATTCAGTTTAAAAACAGCAGCTTTAAATGCAGCTTTGTTCAGTGCACAGGACAACATTTACAATGCAGCTAGAAAGATGAAAATGTAACCTGAGTGACTCCAGCATCAGTTAAAAAAAGCTGCACAGTTTCTATATGAGGAAGATATGAGCTGGTTCTTACCTGGACTTCCACACCATAGCCCATATAGACAGAGATGATGTAACTGCAGTCTGTGGTTGAGTGAAAAGAAGAGCTGGACTGAGGTGGTGCCTCTATGTAGCCTTCTGGTCTGGTTAGATTCAGCTGACAAGGAACTGTGAAAAAAAATCACAGCAGCCTGGATGTGAGCCTTATTAAATAATCTTCTACCTGTATGTTTGTTCAATAAGCAAGTCATTTAAATTGTTTTCATATGGCATCTGATCATTTTTGTTTGTGGTGACAATTAATGATGACTTTAACCAAGTCTTCCCTGATAAAGTTTAGGGTTTCTTTTGAACAATGACAATATGTGTCACCTAACCTGCAGTTTTTAGCTGTTCTCTAAAGTAAATGTGTAATAAAGCTCACCAACGACCTGTAATGCTGTCAGTTTATCTAAAAGGAACTGCACACAACTTGTACCTAACTCTTGGTGACCAATCATTCAGACTTCTTCTCTTTTGGACAGACAGTGAACAAACCAACATAATGTTGTCAGCTAATGGACTGGAGTGTAAAACTGTACATTTGATAGCACTGATAAGAGGCACTGCTTGTTGGTTTATATAAGTCACAATGATTTTTTTCACAGACATGGGAACTATTGGCCTTATTCTTTGCTTAAACCAGGGGACTTCTGGGTTACAGAAATTGTAATGCGTTCTTCTGGTGTTAGCCTCAGTCTAACTATGTTCAACAGAGCTGTTAGCTTTCATAAAGTCATTAAAACTACACTTCAGATATTATTACCAAAACATTAACCATAAATTGTACTAAACTTTTCAGAGAAATCCCCTCCCTGGGCTGCCACCTTATCGTGGTGGAGGGGTTTGAGTGTCCTAATGATCCTAGGAGCTATGCTGTCAGGGGCTTCATGCCCCTAGTAGGGTCAC
>JAOXNZ010000091.1:27562639-27575774 GCA_028566095.1 Kryptolebias brasiliensis
GCCGACCTCCACTGGCTCCGGATTGGATCTTGCCTTTAATTGTCCAACCAATCCGCGCAGGACCCAGCACATAAAGACCCACCCTTCCTCATCCTCAGGGCGGCTGTGTCATTTGTCTAAGCAGCTTGCCTCTCTGCTGGGAGTTTGTGTAGCAAACTCAGAAACCTTGTGTTTGATTGTGACTCTTTTGATAGACTTGTTAAGTCTTTGTTGTAAGCACCAGTTTGCCTTTGTATTGCTGCCCAGTGTGTATCTGAAGGGGCTTAGTCATTTTGTTTCTGCTCGTTCGTTATCTTTTGTTTTGTTTAAGTGCTGATACTGGCTGCTGTTTCAGTTTATTGTGTGGCTTTAAGTCATCCTTTTGTTTTACCTGTAGTACCGGCACCTGATTGTGACCCTTGTTTAAGATTGATGTTTGTTTGTTTTTTTTTCTCTCATTTGGCATTAGTTTGTTATTGTAATGTCGACCTTCCTTATTTAAGAGAACCAAATAATAAACCGGTTATGTTTTAAACCAGTCATCTTCCCATTATTTAAATGTTATTCCCCCTCCCTCTTTCTAAGACGGGTTTGGGACGTAACATGGGATCTCATGCAATGCTGTGAGATCTATGAGATGTGTTAGTACTCAGAGTATGCCACAGGGACGACTCAGCTACTACCACACAAAATTTAGCTCATTATCTGTAAAACTGACTGAGTTAGAGACATTTTTTTTGGCCAATATCAGTTAGCTGTGGCAGCCGTTTTGAATTGGGTTGACTCCAAATGTTAAGGAGTTTCAGATATACACGCAGTGATTACTTTTTGATAGTTTCACTAAAATCTGTCAAGTACTTCGAAATATATTTTGCTAACAGACAGGCAGTATTGCCTCTAACAATTAATGCTAAGGTTTTAGGCAAATATGTTGCCTAGTGTGTAGTTCTTGATGATGACTCTTAGCTACTACCACAACAAATTTTAGCTTATTTTGCTAACAGTATAGACAAACAAACTCACCCACATACAAAGACAACCTTCAGCAACGGGTTGCTGCATTAAATTCAAGTGAGTAGGATTACCTCATGTTTGTTGCCTGATTCATATATAAACAGGATATTTGCAGCGTGTTTTGAGTTTTTATTTGAGGAAGAATTGACTGCAAATACAAACCACACTCTTCATCCAGAAGTGCCTGCAGCAAAATGTTACCCTGTTAAAAATTTCCCTCATCTTATTGATCCAGCCGCCTGCTTAGCAGCAACGGACACTCATTCATGCAATCTTTATGATAGTTAGCATCGGCTTCAGCTATTTCAACCATGATATATAATATAGCCACTAAACAAGTTTCTCAGCAGCTCTGCTCCTCAGTAAATCTTAAATATAATGTTCCAAACAGTCTGTGGTACATGACAAAAGGCAAACCAACAGCAGTTTGTCTCCTCAGAACCCGCCCCTACAGTACATCTAAGTGTGGCTCCACCGGTCAGCTCAGCAAGATGGCTGCTGGTGCCTGTCAAGCCTCACTTTCCTAAGAGCTGTTCCACAGTCTCCTTGATGCAGTGACACCTCTTCAAAAGGTCATTCTCCTGTCTCCATAATGGCCGAGGACAAAGATAAGGCAGAGTGGATCAATAGGAACCTCCAGCTCATATCAGTGCAGATGCATTGATGAGCCGCTCGGAGAAAAGACAAGCAACACCCTGCAACTCTCTCTGGCTTGTTTTTACAGCTGGAGATGAAAGGAAATGTAGCAAATGTGAATATTTGATGTGGATATCCACAATATAAAACCCTTATAGTTCCTTTCAACCGTGTCCAGAATGTATAGATAATGCATGTGTGCAAAATGTTCAAGTGTGCTTGAAACTAGCTGGAACATCCAGCAGGAAGATGTTTGATTGATCTCTTTGATTGATGCCTGTCAAAGCCTGGCAGAACCCAAACAGTGGTTTAATATAGCATCTATAGTGTTACAATTTTAATTATAGTATAGTACAGGCCTATTCAACAGTTGGCCCGTGGGCTGTATATGACACTTTTTAATATTTTTTTGACCCCTTCAAAGTTGCCACAATACTAAACTGATTTGTCTGAATATAATGCTAAAAATATACATATCAGAGTTAATACCACAAGCTGGTCGAAGTCTGCATTTGTCAAACAGATAACCTTTGGTAAATCTTAACAATATAGGTGGTAGGGTTGGTAAACATGCCACCCTATCTGCAGTTCTTTGGTTGATCCATCCATCTGACTTTGGCAAAGCCAGTAAGTCTGCAGTATCAACAAAAACTCCCTACAAGCCAAAAAATTAAAAAATGGACTAAAATGGATTAAAATATATCTATTTTTTGTTCTCTTTGCCAACAGCAATCAGTGTTTAATGATGTTATGTTGAAAAATAATTATAGCCTTTTTGCTCAAACCTTAAAAACTAATAAAACTCAGCAAGTTACCGTATAACAATTTTTGTGTTGGCTAATATGACAGCCATTTTGTATTGGGTTAGCTCCAATATTTAATCTGTTGTAGATGTGCAACCAATGATTACTTTCTGAGAGTTTCATTCAAATCTGCCAAGTGGTTCATGAGATATTTTGCTAACAGACACACAAATGCACACACACAGACACATGCAAAAACACAATTGCCTGCCAACACATTTCATCTGTTGGCAATAATAACTGCCAGTGGCCCCCAAACCTCCAGTAATTTTTTGTATGACCCACGTGCAACTACAGTTTAAAAGCTCTGGTCTAGCTAGACAACTTTTAGAAAAGTTGACCTGGATGATAATTTATTTAACAAGTTGTTTCTATTTCTCAGAGAAGCCTTTTGTTACTATGGAATTTGTGCAGTAATTTAATCCAGATGTGTTATTGTCATCGTACCTCTGTCAAATCATACCTACACTTTGGACCCAGCGGTTTTTATTTTATACCAAGCTATTACCATTTCATCCACAGTGGTGGACAGTTTATCACTTTTCACTGATGCAGTTATCACTTGCATGTGACCCTGCACAGACTCAAGCTTTATTCCATAGTCTACATTATTGTACGCCATAAGTGTAATGTGCTTGTTTTAGTAACAAATATTTATGGTAAATAAACACTTGTTCAAATCATCAAATTATCTACAATGAGGTGTACAAAACAGCTCAGTTGTGGTATGTAAATTACACAAGTGTCACGTACAGACTTTCATCAGTGTAATAAAGCAAATGCTGCTTGTATGAGATACAGGAAAAAAAAACAATCTTGCTTGTGTTTTCAGGCAAATGATTCAGAACTGCTTTAAAATGGCAATTAGTTGTGCGATGGGGGACCAAGAGACAAGTCGCCCAGGCAACTGGAGGGCATCCCCCACATAGAGCCCCCAGGGGAGTCACAAAGGGTGGGCTTCCTCTAGATATGAAAGTTTTATCATCTTCAACTGTGCTCCACCAGGAGTATTGCTGGGGTTCAGTTGGTAACATACCTGGTTCACAATGTTTTCTGGTGATTGCTGGTATCTATTTGGACCTTCCTTTTGAAGTTGTTATTTTCTTTTTTTAAAATTTGAACCAATGGAATGCCCCCCTTGCAGTCTAATGCCAAAAATGAGACAACTATTTTACTGATTTTAGAGGAATCACACTTTTCACTTTTCATGATAAAATTACAAAGGAAGCTTGCCATACAACATGAGGGATAAATATGATTCTCTGATGCAGGCTGCAAGGGCTGTATAGTGTAATTATTCTTGGGTGATATGACACAAAAATAAATAAAAAGCTGTGGTTTTTTCACATCTGTTGAAACTTTTCACAAGTTTAAAGAAAACATTCCAACTGAAACTGCAGTTGAATGATGATGGTAACGTTAAACAGGTTGCTATACGCGGGTCTGACATAAACACAGTTCAGATTTTTATTCCTGAAAAGCCTTCTTCTACCCTCCACCATTTCTGCTTATTAGGTCGCAAACATGCACCCTTGAGCTACAGATTAGTAATGCTGGCTCTTTGTGAAGCAGCACAAAACCTGATCAATTAAAGGCTCTTCCCTCACTTAACAAGCTCTAATCCAGACATGCTTTTATTGCATTTGATTTTGTTTGCTGCTCGTGCCAAAAACACTGAGAGCCAGGGATCCTGCTCTTTTCTGAGTGTAGTCATAATGAATGAGGAAGTGACACAGCCCAGATTTTGGTATCTGTCATTTTTCCAGAAACAGATGGAAAATAAATTTGTGTTAAGATTGTGTAAAACCAGCTCTTAAAAGAAGTCTGCATTCTCATATCAAACAACAACAAATGGAATGAGTTTGGCAGCCGTGTGTATTAGCAATGCCAGGAGTTTTACTGACATAATGTTCTGAGACGACAAAGCAGCTGACTATATGCTGATCCTGTCATAAACAGAAATGTAATCATCTACAAAGTATTCAGTACTCATTGAAGACAGATTGATAACTGGGTGTTTGCTGAACTCAGAAGTTTACACTGTTATTGCTCACTCTCAGTCATTTCCTGTATGTGCTTTGTCCTGTTCAGTCAGCTGGTGCAGAGGGGTGGCTTCATCCTGAACAGGTCACTAATCCATCACAGATGCTGGTAAAGTAATACCCTCATCTTGTTTCTGTCTACCATGTGTTTTTATGACATATAGAGGTATGTGGCTGTAGGAAAATAAAACATCTCCTCTTAACATATCTGATAGCTTGATCTCCAGCAGGTTGCCACAGGTTTATTGGTTATGGTCAAATGATCTGTAGGGAAAAGTGAAGTTGACAATAGTCTCACTAAATGTAAGCTATGTACACAATTCTGCCTGGAGGATGAAACAAAACTCCTGGTTATTGCTGCCATTACTAAAGGTAGCATCTCACTGGGCTGTGACTGTTGGAGATGAGTTTATGAACGGCATTCGCAAGGAAGTCTCCAGAATGTCTAAAAGCATTTGCAGCATGGCATGATGTGGGTGGAAATAGCAAACAAAATAATGTGTATAACTTAGAATATATTTTTTTCTAAGTTGTGAACACAAAAATTGGCTGTTGTTTGCAAAAACTGGCTGCCCAAAATGCAGCCACACATCTTGGTTGCAAACACTCAGAATTCAGTAAGACTTAACTGGAAATTTGCCCATTTAATCAAAAAATTGAGTACCCAACTAACATATGCAGCCCAGTGAGATATTACCTTTGTCAGGTTTGGTGAGTGAGGCAAACCCAATGTGCAGACTCATACTCAGAGGAGCTCAAAGTAAAAAACTAATTCATTTATAAAAAACCAAAGGAACAAAAACTAAACAACTAAAACTAAATAACAAACACTTACAAAAACCAGTATTGCAAAGACACAAGGGTGAGACACAAGGAAAACCAAACAGCACGGGGAAGTGACAACGAACCAGTCGGAAAATGATGACCAGGTTTTAAAGACTGATGGTAATTTGGGGAAGTGGACACAGGTGAATAATGAACAACTTGGGGCAGGTGTAGATGCGCATGGCAGGCAAACAAGTGATTGGCTGAGGACAAGTGAATATGACAGAGAGCATAGAGGGCACAGGGAGCAAAAAACCAACTAACAAAACTAAACACAGGAACAACCAAAAATAACAGAATTGAAGAAACAAACTTAATACAAAATAAACTCAAAAAATAACTCAACCCAAACCCCAATCCTGACAACCTTATGTTGCACCCCTTGGAGCAACAATAGAACATGATCATCCCAGTGATCCCTACAAAACGAGACCAAAACCAAAGCGATGGAAACACTTAAGAAAGTATGCGTGAGATAGCTCTAATGTGATCGTATAATCTTGTCATAATTTGGGTTTTTTGGTGTTTATTATTTACGGTTTTTTAAATTGTGTTCAGTTTCTGTGTTTTCTTTTTGCTTCTTGAGATTTCTTGTGCACAGTTTTGTTCACCATTGTTTCTCTTTGCCATTAGTTACTTTTCCTCAGTCAGCTACAATCCTCAGTCCTGCCCCTCTATTAACCACTCACACCTGCTTCCTATACTCATTAGTCTCCATTTGTAATCACTCCTCCCAGCTCTTTTATACGCTTTATTTGCGCTTTCTCATCAGGCAGTCGTTCCATTTGTCTGCCTGCCGATTCCCTCTGTGGTTTTTGTGATTTTTGCTTTCTGTGTTTTGTTATTTTATAATAATTTATTTTTGTTAATTAAAATCATTATTTTCATTGAGTCCTTGTGTGAGTTTGGTTTCCTTAGGTCCTATTTACGACAACCCTGACAAATTTTGTTTGAAAGAAACCTGTCATATACTGCAGTGTACAACAAAATATGCATCAATAATTGTTTAATAATCACATCACTGCCCTCTGAATTGTAATCAAATTATGAGGCGTCTAAAGATTTCCTTCCTTTCTCACCAGTACAGTCCAAATGGACCCAAATCCTAACTTGATGGCAGCCCTGTTAAAACAACTCAAATCTCCCAAATTTCCCAACATGAATATTAGTTTTGAAACCTTTGCATCAGTCTCAAATTAAATGTTTGCTTCAGAAATATTAAGAAATTCCTGCTGGACACCCTGCTGCTACTGTTGCTTTTTACACTGCTAATCCAGAAAATTCCATGTAAATAACTGTGTAATCCAAAATTGAACACAGTTTAAAGTTTTATGAAATAGTATTCACATGAATCACACAGAAATTTTTGAGAGTGGAGCTGTTTAAAGACAGCAACGATCCACGTGGTGTTTGCTGCAGTCAGACTAGCTGTTATCTCATCATTCCTGTTGGACATAAAGTTTATTTTTCCAAACTGACATTGTTCAGAAAGCTACAATATACAATAAGTAAGATATTCCTGAGTCAACATTCACACTATTGTTTTCCTGTTTATAGTTTCTTCTGTATGTTTTTGGACTCAAACTACTTCAAACCTTTAACTATTTTAGCTGTTTAGGTATCAAAATGATCAGCTCATTAAGGACATTACAGCTATGACTTTTAGTAATTGTAACTTTTAGACTTTTGTTTTACTTTTTTAATATAATTACATTTGTTTGATAGAACTGCAGTAAAATCTTGTCAAATGCTTGAAAAACTTTCTGCTTTTTGAAATCTTCCTCAGCGTACGTGCTTAATTTTTAGCTTTTAGCTCATGCTCTGCTAGTTTTAGTTTTAGCTACTCTTCTGCTGGGATTAGTTTTTAACTTTAAATTTGGTCATTTTTGCTTTAGTTGTGATTGTTTTAACTTTAAAAATTCAGCTCAGCAATTTTTAGCAGTCATTCAACACTCACGGTTTACACTGTATTTTCACAGAGACTGCAGCTGTTTTTAATTTATAACTGTACCACAGAAAAGCCCTGCAAAATAGCCAAACTGTTTCTTTAGGCATGTCTAAATGAGATCTGTTTAAATTTTAACGGCAGAGAAATTCCACACAGTTTAATTGGCAAGTGGACTTCTGGTAACCCTTCAGCTAGAAGAGCTTCAGATCCCTCCCAGGTTACATCACTGGCAGGATCACTGAAACATGGCTCACATTGGTTCTTATGAGTGAGTTTGTCCTCATTCAGACGGATGAGCTTCACTGGACCTGATGCTTGACTGTCAGCTCCACTGCACCTTAATGTACTGCCAATGTCCAGCGGCACATCTGTGGCCTTGGGTCTGTCCACCTTTACTGCCTTCATCAATCCTGATACCTAACAACAGAATCAAACAAGATGTTCTCCAATGACAGATGGCTGCAGATCTGACTTCATCAGGAGCTCAGGTAGGGGGAAAAAGAGACGGGCTGCAAATAAAGTCAACCACTGGGAAAAGAAAAGGTAGATTTATAAACAGACTGAAATGGAAGATGGTATTAGAGAGAAAAAAAATGAATGGATGGAAAAATTAAGCAGCAGAGTCATTCCTCAGGCTGTTTCAGAGCCCTGAGCTAAGTAATCAGAGGCAGAATGCCGTAAATTTGGAGGAGATGGTGGTCTTGTATAAACGAGATGCTGACAAGCTGCAATCCAATTAAATGAAGAAATATGAGGGGCGGTGTGCTGAGTGGGGGGACCTATCAGTGGCTGGCAGCTTCGGGGATGATCAAGCACTTCACTGCCTCTGCGCTGATGAATCACCTGACGTGTTGACTGGACTGCAGAAACATCCACAAGCTGGAAACTCATCACAGCCTGAACAAGATGCATTTTCATTGAATTAAACCAATTACAGACTTTTTCCTTCACTTTAGCATCCTCTCAAGTCCATGCTTCATCTACTATACTGTCAATTTAAAAACAAGTCACTGAAGATGAAAGTGGATTTATTTTATCATTTTGGTGAAGATTTCATCCAAACACCATAACATGCAATTACTGCTGGTGCACACTGTTACCTTGTTGGTGAGACAGTGACCACACAGTGAAAACTGTTTTCACTAACAGGTGGAGTCTAGATTTCTCATCAAGTTAAAAAGTGTTGATTGTTTGGAGACTAAATGATTTGGCTGTCAGATATTTTGTATAAAATCTTTCATATGTGCAGCAGCTTTAAACTGTCAAATAAATCTGCCTACAAACAGGAATTTGTTCCGAAATCTTTATTGATAACAAAAAGTGATATAATTTACAAACAACAATGCATTTATCATATTGCCCGCCACTGAGGGGTAAGGTGGAGCAATAATGTCTTTGCCCATGTGTATGTGTGTGTGTATGTTCGTTTGTCTGTACCATTAGCTGAATATCTCATGAATCACTGAGCAGATTTTAATGGGCCTTTCAGAAAGTGATTATTGGATAAACCTAAAACCTTTGAAGTCAGTCTGATTCAACATGGCCACCACAGCAAACTAATCTTCAAAAACACAAAAATGGCTATAACTCAGTCATATATTACATATATAGAGCTAAAATTTTGAGAGGTAGTAGTTGAGATTGCTCTCCAGCTTATACTAACTAAGCTAACTGATCAAGCAAGATCTGTGTTTAAAACTCTGCCACTAGCAAATAAAATTGATTAATCTTAGAAAGTAATAACTGGCTGTGCATCTACAACTGATTATCTTTTAGACTCAACCAAATAGCTGCTGCAGCCAATTGACTTTAGAAAAGGCTATAAGTCACCGAATTTTGGTGTGATAGTAGACCCAACACATGCTTTGAGAGCAACACATCGCCTGACATACTTCCTTAAAACCTTGGCAATAACTGTTGGAGTTAACCTTGCTTGTCTGTCAGTAAAATATCTCATGAACCACTGGACAACACTCTTTTGAGGACCAGTGTTCAGATTTTGGAAAGAGAAGACAGATGGTTTGAGAATTACCAACTTTAAAGGGAACCAGATTGACTCATTGAGTCATTTTATCACAACCTCGTCTGCTTAGAGGAAGATAGTCAGAGGAAAAAATGGTTGCAGTTTGGACAGAGTTCATGTCTTTTTTTATTTTCACACAAGGATACTGGATCCTCAGTGAAAATGTCTACTTACTCAAAATTACATTTTCTAACAGTCATAATAATAATTTGTAAGTTCTCTGCAAGCACAATACCTTCAAAAGCCAGCAGAAAGCAGCAAACTGTGAAATGACTACGTATGATGGCTGTTCCCACCAACAAAATGTACAAAAACAGCCTGTTTGAACGTCAGTCTGTATGTCACAGATGCTGTGTAAAATATTATTGATTTCCTCTTTCTGTCAACTTTCATTTGAAATTCATGAACTAAGCAAAAACAAATCCTCTGCAGGAAAACACAACTGGTATATAAAAAAGGACATAACAACATGTAGAAAATCAATACCACCAAATTATTTTAAACAAAATTAAAACAAAATTTAATTTGGGGATTCTCTGCAGTAATCCCCCTTTTTTCAATTAAACGTGCCTCCAGCCTGCAATCCACAGTCTGATAGACCTGCTGTCATTAAATCTGTAGAATGGGGTGAAGATGAGAAAGGCTGTGAGTCGTAGTCTTCAAGCCCCCTCCCAGACAAAAACACAAAGATACTATCTGCTACGCCTCAAACCTATTTTTCTACACCATTAGGAGCTGAAATTGGGTTTTCAGAGAACTTGTGGGTCTGGAATTGATGCTGGGTGCTTCACCATCATGAGTATTTTTTGCTTCATTATTTGGCTGAAAACCAGTGAGCAGATACTGGTGTGCAGGTTAGCAAACTGGTTTTGAAGTTTCATCTGTTCATTGCGTCTGTCAGTCACCTTAGATAAAGCAGGGTTCGCTCACCTTTCATTTCACCACAACAGTGCTCCACATCAGTGTGGAACTAGCTGTGACAGAATCGTCTCTGTTTATCAGACACGATGACTGTTTTTGCTTTGCAGACAACTATGGTAAAACTTTAAGCCCTAATCAGTTTTTCATTGTCCTACATACTGTACGTTGACATATCCAGCAACACCTATTACAAATGTGAAAATATTAAACACATTTTGTGAAATGTTAAGTCCCTTAAAGAAAAAAACCCATGAATAAAGTTACCATGTTTTTCATGTCATCACATGAACATGGGTGGGCACAGTATTGCAGTGGTTAGAGCTGTTGCCAAAAATATGTATTGTCTTGTTCATGTCTATGGGTCCCTGTGATGGACTTCCCACCTGTCCAGGTGTCCCCTGCCTCTCAAACAATGACTATTGAAGATAGACACCAGCTTCCCCCAAATTCATGTGTTTTGGTTCCAAAGTCTCTTGGAAAACATTTCACATATGTCACATGTTTTCACATGTAATCTTCACATTGCCTTCCTATTATTTACATTTAGTATGTATTGGGTTGAAGAATTGAAAAGTCAGTGCACTACAGTCTAAAAATCTCGTATGCTATATAACTTTAGCATAACTGCACATATGACATTTATTAAAGTCAAAGTGTCAAAACTATGCCAGTTTACCTTGATGGTGAACAGATTTGTTTATAATATTTTAGGGGTGATTTAACCAAAAATAACATGTAGGTCTATGTGAATATACCGTCTATAGGCCCAGTCTCAACATTATGGAGGAAAATTGCTTTTTTTGCGATAAATTAGAGATGATTGAGGTAAACCTACTAATGGCATTAAAGTTCTGTTCACCCACTTCCAATTGGCTGACCTAGGTCCTATCCCCTCCCCTTCTAACCATGTGTGACAGCTTCTCAGCAGCAACCAGGGACAACAGATAAAAACTTATTATACCTATTTTGAGTGTTTGTGCTGCCTCTGACAAACTGCTGCCCTAGGTGGTAAATCATATCACCCATTTCAAGAACCACCACTGTAACAAGTACTTCTATGACAAGTTCTTCTTTTCTTTAAAGATGCTTCAGTTATGCAGCTAAATTTACATGCAGATTAATCTCACTCCCCTACCTCCTGAGGGTCATTAGGGTCTGTTTGCCTGGCTCACAACAGAGATGCTTTATTTACATGAATGAAAGTGTTGATTAGAGTGAAAATGAGTCTCAGGCTTAATGCTTCATTGTAAGTTTTAGGAACCTGAAATCTGAGACCTCCTCTGTTAAAAGTTGGTCTTTCTCCTTTGATGTAAATGGCTTCCTATTCAGTTAACCAACATGAAGCATATTTTCTTTTATACCTGAGACTCTTTAAAACAACTTTTAAGAACTATTACATAAACAGCCTACCATTATTCAATGCCTCTTAACCTTCTGTAGGTTGTACAAAGACCTTCATGATTTCATTCACCCTGCAGTGACACAAACAAGCTTTGTTTTATGATACCTGCTCTAACTCAGTTGTATAAACATCTGTCCAAACCACATTTGTCTTTAACTAAAAGACATCCAGACACAGGGAATAGTGGAATGGAGTGGGTGGGGGTTTAGGGTACAATATTCAGATGTGCTTTTAAGTGTTGGAATAATCACACTGCCTGATAAATGTTAAATTTGAGTGAAGCCTGTGGATTGGGACAGAAAAGACTGTCAACATTCAGGGATTCAGAAGGAGGAGAAAGCTCAGATGAAACTCTGCTGCTGCACAAACCCATGAACTTTTGATAGAAAAGGACACTCGCAGGAAACAGGGGAAATCAGCAGGAAAAAAAGCTGGATGTCTTACATGGTTTCAGTCTTTTTCCACTGGCTTAGAATAAAGGTGATTGTTGATTTTCCTGATGCAGTTTTTAAATAATTCAGCTGGGAGAGAGTGACAATGGCATGGATTATTCTCAGAGCAAAACAAACAGAGAAGTAGGCTGTGTGTGTAATGCTAAATTTATCACATCTATCAGTAATGCAAACAGTGCAGTCTGTTCAAAAGTGGGAGAAAATCGGGAAGGATGTTTTCTGTGATCAAAACACTCCCCTGCCAAACAAATCTGCATATCACTGCTAGGTTCCAAACTACTGAAACATCAGACTTTGGGGCAAAGAGAACGCAGCACGTAGGAACAACTTTTAGAAAAAAGGGAGGCACGTTTTACGTTTTTCTGAACAGAACCTGTCAGCAGGGAGATCAAGTGTGGGGCTTTCTGTCTGTCTTATCGGGGCTTTAGACAAAACCACAGCAGCACCACCTGACAATTTCCCCAATTCATGGGAGATAACTGACAGCAGACAACTGCTGATTCAATCAGAGATGGGCATGCAATCGTGCCCCCTCAAGTCCTTCATCTCTCTGCGACAGGCAGACACACTGGGTGAAGATAACAGAAAAGGAAGGCAGAGCCTGGGCTCACTGCTGTGCCCTGTAGATACATTTCTCTCAACAATATTTCACTTTAATCAGACTGTGAAAAAGAATGGATCAACAAAAAACTGGGAGAGAGAGAAGAGTCTGTGTCATGACAGTTCCTCTTACACTAACAACTTATGTTCGAAACCTACAGACAGCAATTGTACAATCAAGGACAAATTTGTTTGTATCCTTTTGTTAAAGAAAGAAACCCCACAAAGTTCAATGAAATAACTTGACACTGACAAAAGTAAAATGAAAAAAAATTACTATAACCCAACTAATGAAAATCAGTCAATGGTTTTGAATTTTGTTTCAACAGAAATATTTAAAAAAACAAACGAAGGAAACTGGTCTTAACAAAAAGAATGGTGCTCCATCCATCCATTTTCTTTACCCGCTTTTTCATTCCGGGTCGCGGGCAGCCGGTGCCTATCTCCAGCAGTCACTGTGCGAGAGGTGGGGGACACCCTGGACAGGTCG
>JAOXNZ010000091.1:27596680-27612696 GCA_028566095.1 Kryptolebias brasiliensis
ATGGATTTGGTCCAGATTTGGATATGTGGGTTTCCTGAAGTAAGACAATGTCTGCTTTAAGTTTTTTTAGTTGATCTCTGATTTTATGCTTTTTACTATTATTTCCAATTCCATGTACATTCCATGTGACAAACCGCATTGAATTCATATCAGTACGAGGTCTAAACTAATTTTGTGTTGTGTCTTCCTGTGTGTAAGAGTGAGAGAGAAAGAGGGAGAAAGAACAAACAAAAAGAGAGAAAAAAAAAAAGTGCCGGGGGAAGTGCATACAACGACATCTGTCCAGGATCTCCTTTAGAAATTGGTCGTTCACGCTGTAGTTTGTGCCGCGTAGTTCCCTGCCACAGCTTTTAACTTTTACTTTTTGTTTGAAGTGTTCAAACTTAGCGACAATGGGTCTGGGCTGGAGGTTCTCAGGTTGCTTTGCTTCAAAACGATGAACACGGTGGAAAGTGATGGACTTAACGGTGTCGCTCAGGATCTTCAACTGCCGCTAGAGGAAATCACGTAGGGTGGCCTCTGGATCTTCTTCTGCCCCGCTCAGGAATTCTATGTAACTTTGAATAACCACAGAACTCATGAAACTAAGACTTGTTAAAGATAGACAACAATTATTTATTCATTCTTGTGTTTTGATATGTGTACATGACATCATTTCACAGTTTAAATGTGTGTATTTGTTTTAGGCAATAATGTTACACTTCTTTCAGTGTCTCTACAAATGTTTGATTTATTACTGTACTAAAGTATTGACAGCTTGTATCAATATCGGAGGAGATGAGAGGATATAAACTTAGATTTTAAAGTTTAAACATTATGTTTCTCAAAATACAATCTGGGTATTTTTGCTATAGACAAAAAGTGCAGAAGATGTGTTTCTTCCATTGGTCAGTTGAACAAACAAACCCTAAAGGCTGAACAGGTATAAAACTGTCCGTTCTTAGCCCTCTTAGATCTTTCTTAGCTCTTCCTGAATGCTCTTAGGTCACCCTGAAGTTTTAGCTTTTTAAAAACGCTTTCCTAACTCTTCCTGAACAATCTTCAGGACAAAGATTCCTTGTTGTACCCACCTGATTAGGCAACATTGACCGCACATCTCTTAACTGATCCAAACCCTAATGCAGGCAGCGCTAACTGGCTTCTTCCTCTTAGAACTTTGTGGGATTAACCCTCCAACAAAAATACAGAGTAAATTAACTAAACTAAACTAAAACAGTAGTACCAGAAGGCTAACTAAGAGTGCCAAAGGCCAACTAAGGGTTAAAACATTTCAATAAAATGCCAACTAAGGAACAGAGGATAGACTGAACTAAACTAAACTAAACTAGGATTTAAAAATCTCAGCTGAACAGATCAGAAATGAACTAAACTAAACTAAATGAATGGTACCAGAAGGCTAACTAAGAGTACCAAAGGCCAACTAAGAGTAAAAAGATTTGAATAAATGGCCAACTAAGGAACAAAAGATATAAACAGCTAAGCTAAACTTATCTAAAACAAGTCATACTAAATAAGAAAGCCAAAGAAACTAAAATAAGTTTAAGCAAGCAAAGGCAGGATAAAATTGACTAAGTCATACTAAAATAAACTGAGAAAAATCAAACTAAAATATTATAAGCTAAAACTAAACTATGATTTAAGAACCTCAGCTGAACAGATTAAGATAAACTACACCTTTGCTAATGCCAATTCAACTAAACTTTCAGCTAATTCAACTATGCTAATGTTGATTCAGTTATAGGTTAAGCTAATTCAACTATGCTAATGTATAAAACACAAGCTAAGATAAACAAAACTAAAGTTTCAGCCAATTCAACTATGCTAATGCTGATTCAGTTACAGGTTAAGCTAATTCAACTATGCTAATTAAACAAATTGAGAGGGAGGAAGGGAGGGAACAATATTTAACATCGGAGGAGGGAGGGATGGAACAGGGGTGTGTGGAGGGAGTGAGGGCGGGAGGAAACGAGAGAGTGACAGCGATGGTGGAGGAACGCCCACAGATACTGTTCCAGATAGGCCTCTGTCTGACATAGTCCTGATAGTGATGGAATGGAGTTTTATCAGCCGGCCTTGGAAGGAAAGCCGTCACAGATCCACAGATGTCCTGGAGGAGAAGAGCATCAGGTTTACATAACATTCAGGAGAATTTTGTAATAGCCAGCCTTCCAAGGCCGACTCAGTGGAGAAAGAGTCAGATATCAGAATTGTTTAAGGTCAGACCAGTGCCATTAATTTCAAGCTGGCCTTAAGAGTCTCACTGGTACATCTCAGTGGCGAATCCAAACAGCCAAATTAATGTGGTCATCCATGCTGGGCCGAGTCAGTAACTTCTCCAAGGTTGATTCCATTCGGCCAGCGAGTTCCAAGGTCCAACAGCTGATCCAGTATGTGGCTGTGCTCGCACAGCAACTGAGTCTGCGCGTTGACTGCTCGGCACATTCCTTCACACAGAGCAGGCAGCCTTGACATGGCCCAAACAGCTGCCTGCGTCTTCCAAATTTCATAATACACCAGAAAAATGCCAATCCCAAAAAGCAGAGATCCTGTTATCAAAAATCCAATTAAATTATGTAAACTTGATGCTCTTCTCCTCCAGGACATCTGTGGATCTGTGACGGCTTTCCTTCCAATGCCGGCTGATAAAACTTTCCATCACTATCAGGACTATCAATATCCTCAACCGACATTATAGATAAACACACAATCTTCCACTTTCCCCAGGAATCCATCGTGTATCCAGCTGGAAATGTCCCGTCGAGGCAATAGGGCTCTCCTGTGCCCAGCCTTCTCATCGAGAAAATTTGATCTATTGCATTGAGAGACCAGCTGACCAGATCCATAATAATTTAATTCGGAAATTATGCAAAGAGAGGCTCCAAAGAAAGAAAGACAATCAAAAATGGGCAGATGGGAGAGATGAAACCAAGAGAGAAGAAATAAGTGTCCACCCTCGCCAAGTGCGGGGAAAAAAAAAAGACTCATCTCTTGATCACTTTTTGCCCTTTTTACCAAAAATGCTTTGAACCTAGATTCCAATGGTTAAACCTGAGCTACGGGTAAATTTACTTGAGCTAATGGTAACCTCATACAGCACATCATTATAAAATATTATTGGGGAGTTTTTAGTATTGAAGGTGTTTGTTAGTTATTATCTATTTCTGTGCCTTCATTGCAACACTTGTACATTATAGAAATTTGAGCAAACCTTTTATACATTTTTTTGTGAGAATCGCTTAAATAAAATAAACCTGAATTGTGATTATTTTCAATAAAAATTGACATATAGATGTTGCAGCCCATGAAAACATTTTGTCTTAACAATTTTATATAAAAAAACATGTTTTTGGAAATGAAGCATCTCACTATTAAATTTACTAAAAATCTTCCTTAAAATGTTCCAGCCTTTTTAACCACGTCAAGTCAATGTTTTCATCAAGGATTCCCATTGTGACATTAGAAAACAGCATGTGAATCTTTAAAGTCATCTACTGCGATCAGTCACAGCTGTAAAACCATCACCTGTCTCCTCCTTTCAAAATTCAAGAAGTTTTTCACAGTTTGCCTGTAAATCTTGAATAATCTGTTTGTGTGATTTTGTTTTGCGTGTTGTCCTCTTTCAACTGTTTAAATGTGTGAAACAAACATTTTGTCTTTGTCACAGTTGTAGTAATTACACAGTCTTTCCATGCAGCTGTCTATAAAATGAGCCAGTGTTGCTGGGCTCTGTTTCAGGTATTACACAAAGCCCCCCGGATCCTTCCACTGTGCAACGATTCCCTTTAATTAAATAGTTTGCTGAGCTGCAGGTCTCAGGGGAGAATCTGCTGGTCACACTCTGCTCAAAAAGTCAAATACCACCACAATTCGAAGATCCACTTTAAAGCTCATTAATCTAACCCTCACCTATTTGCTGGTGATCCCCCCTGAGGGTCCTTCTAGGATTTGGACTGACCAGCATATCAGAAAGCAATCCTGAAGCTGCAGTCTTCAGGGACAGACAGTGCCCTTCTTGAGTCCAATTTTAGCTCCATTAAATCAGAGGCCCTCTCTTTTTCTGGACTCAGGGTAAACTGGAGTGATGAGGACTGAATAATGAGTGTGGAGCACTTTGAACAATGACTTGGTGAGATAAATCCTTCTGTAAAGAATTCTAATCTTTATACTTTATTTGCACCAATGCAACCAATAAAAGTACCCCTGAAGGAAATGCAATCAGTACATCCATGACCACATTTAAACACAATGCTCCTGTAGAACCAGATCAATAATAATGACAATTACACAGGCCACAGAGAAATGACTGATAAACAGTGGGTTACAAAAGTATTTAGTATTCTTCGAAGGAATGCATGTTGCCTATTACCTTTCGTGCCAAAGTTTTAGAATAAGTTACAAATTACAGAGTTAAAGCGCTTTCATCAAACCATGAAAATAACATTTTGCACAATCTCATCCAGTATTGCAATAGCTCACTTGATCTCACCTGTTCTGCTAGCGCTTGAAGCATCTGATACTTGTGGATGGCTGTCAGGTACTACCACACCAAATTGTAGCTGAATATACATACAATTGTTATAAACATTTTTTTGTATTCTAAGGTCAGTTGCTGTAGAAGCCTTTTGAATTGGGTTGAGTCTAAAAGTTAATTAGTTGTAGACATCAACCTTATGATTACATTCTGGAAGTTTCATTCAAATCCATTCAGTGGTTCAGGAAAAAGTTTGCTAATAGACAGACACTGTTGACTTTAACAGTTATTGACAAAGTTTTAAACAATGATCTCACACAATCTGTTCAGAATGTGTGCTGAATGAGTCTCAGGGTCTGTTCACATTTGGTTTTATAAATCTGCTTTGAATTCATTTTGGGTAATTTGACTGCATGTAATCAGCTCTGATGCCTCTGGTCATATTTAATGGTAAGATGTGTATCCCGAAACATTTTGCAATCGGATGTCAGTTACCCACTCTGTATGCAGATATGAACACAACCACATCACATAGAGAGCTATCAGTGAGCAACAAACAGGACATCAACAGGTCTGCTGATGTTTCTGTAATGATGACAATACATTCAGACATTTGAACTATGTTATTATTTTGACATAAACATGGTTCAGAACGCTGGAGATAGGCACCAGCTCCCTGCAACCCAGAAAGCAGAAGTGGGTAAAGAAAACGAATAGATGGATGGATGGATGGTTCTGAGCCATTTGAGTTGCATTTTTGTTGGGTTATCTCTTAATAAGCTGAATTTCTTAACAAACGCAATACAGGAGAAATAAAGGAGCAAAATGATCAGTGACTTCACAGAGCTCAATGTCAGAGCAAAGACTGAAGACTGTAACCAATAGAAATCCTCCACAGCTGACTGGTGCACTGACAGCCATCAGCTGTTTTACAGCTTCACTGTAAACGTAACATCCGCTCTGTGTTTTATTAGGTAAATATAATGCAACATAACGCTGTTCTGTGGTTGACAGCCAGTTGTAGCTGACCAGCAGTCGACTATAACCTGAAACAGCTCTAAATAACTGAAACAAACATTAAAGTAAAGAGAAACTCACCAAGCACAGTTCTGTAATTCACTTTGATCAATAATCATTTCAAAATGTAAATAGAAAGGCAAGAAAAATAAAAATATGGATTTATGTAACTTTTGGAACAATTTAATAAATACTGTAGATCTTGGCTACCAACTGATATCCTTTACAACCAGCACCCCCTAACTTGAAATTGTAAATAAGAATGATGGTTGTACAAACTAGATCTTCACGTCTCCAGAATAGAAGTCCAATTGTTTTATTTTTTAAAACTTTTTGGATTTGTCATGTCCTGGATGACTGAGAATCTACACCAGCATACTCCCTTTGGCGATTTCCCGGCCACCTCCCACTGGAAGGCGACCCCAAATCAGACCCAGAACTGTCTCTAGGGATTACATATCCTCACTGGTCTAGGAACACCTTGAGCTCCCCGAGGAGGAGAATGTCGCTGTGGAAAGAAAGTCTAGGTTTTTCTCCTGAACTTGTTGCCTCCATGACCCAACCATGGATAAGCAATAGATAATGGATGGATGAATGGATTTATCTGGTCCTGTATCTTTGCTCACAATCAGACCTCTAGGAAAATATAGAGCTGCATTCTTCTAAAGTGTGTTTATCCCTACGGTTTTATACAGTAGCTTCATGTCATGTTTTATTTGCTATCCATCATGTTTAGTGAATATTTATCTGCTCTGCTGTCAGTGCCTATACAAGCTGAACACATTTGGGATCAGATGTTAACGTAGCTGCTTTCATGTCATACTGGAGGAAAAGCTAAAGCAGTTTCCATTAAAAAATTTTTTTTGAATCTGTCAAAGCAGTGTTCGAAGTGGGACGATACGCTCCAATACTCAGTACTGGCACTTCTACATTTTTGTCCTTTTGTACCGTCCCTTTTTCCAGCGTCCTGCCACTTCTCGTAAACCTGCAGGTAGTCAGTGTCACCAAGTGTAAACTACAGGGGATTCATACAAACTACATTATCCACAGGACGTTGGTTAAAAGCAGGAAGTCATGACTCGTTCTACACTGCTTCTGATTGGGTCAAATATAAGGGATCGGGTGTCACACGACTCACGAGGAACAATGATTGGGTAAAAGTTAAGCACAAGGAGCCAATCAGAGGCACAGCTGGGTGAGCGCCAGGAATCTGATCCCTAGTACTGAAGGCCATAATATATACAGTCTGTACACAGAGAGGAGTATTGTTGCTGTAAGGAAATGGTAAATATGTTGAAAATTTAAGTCCTGGCCAAACAACATGTAATTGTTTAACATGAGGGTGGAGTAACACATCTGGAACTTAGCCTTTGTGCAATGCTCCTGTCATTTTTGGGTCAAACAATCCCTCTGCTTTGACTGGCAGGGAATTAAACTCCTGATGTTTCTGCTAAGAAAACCACTTCAAATAAAACTACAGCATCGTTTTAAGTGCTTGAATATTATGGCCTGTCAGGCAAAACACACAAATTCACACATAGAGACCTGGTCAACACCCCATAAAGACCATCCACAAGTGTGCTGACTTTCTTAAGTTGTACCGAGGTCGTCATTTAGTGTGAAGCGGTCTAAAGGGCCCACCCCTGTGGTAAGGGACCCTGGGATGGTGCTGGAAATGTTGATGTTGGCTTGGAACCTCTGTAGATCAGGCTTGTTCTGGCACATCCTACAGGGTTGGATCTGAGGCAAGGCTGTGGGAATTAGGGGTATGCAAGGTGCTGCAGTTTATCTGAATGCAGAGGAAATGCATGTCCAAATTAACAGTTAAAGACTTAATAAAAAAAAGACTAAAAAATGGTTCCATTGGTAATGCATATGTATAATATTTCAATATTCTTTATGTTAGTTCTGTTAGTCTGGCAGCCCATAAACCGAAACTATTTTGTGCAAAATTATATAACTACTTAAAATGCAGCACTTTATTTTGAAATCCATTTTGGATGGCCATGCTTATGTTGCTTAGCACCATTAGCTTTATTACTTGTAATTTGCCAGAACTTGCAGTTCAAACCATAGACATGTAATAAATTACTAGAATCCATAAGGAAAGCCAGAGCTGTCACAGCAACCCTACAGGATGGTCACAGTACAAGTTTTAAGTCCTGCCCCTCCATGTAAACCATGGGAACCTTTTCTCTCACAGGGGACTCTGCATGAGGCTTCAGCTTCTTTGCTATTAATTCACTCACCATAATGTTGTCTCTGTCGCTCTGTGATCTTATAAAGCCTGATTGTTGTGCATCCAAACTCCAAAGAAGCATGGTAACTTTATTGCTCCACATCTATCCTTTCAGATACTCCAGTTCAACTTGCTTCATCACCTCCATTGCCTTGTCACAAACTAAACACAGGTTTTCTTTTCACCTCAACAAAAAATAATCATTGTCCATTTCTCCTGAAAAATGCAGTATTCAGCTTTTACTTTTTTTTTTATTCCACAGTCGCTATAATCGACACCTGTCAGTCACCGTATCTTATCTCATGTTGACGCTTGACCACTCATGTTGTGTTCACTGACCTTGATCCTGGCTTATATATATATGCAATACTGTCAATTTTATCACAGAAATGCCATTTGTTGTTGTAATTTTTCCCTCCACGTTTTTAATTTTTTTAATTTATTTGTTTGAAATTACTTGATGAGGTTAGATAAAAGAGTTCAGAGGGCTGTATAAGGCCCAGCGGTTTCTCACTCCTGATCTACTCCTGCTGCTGTATGTTTTATTATTTATTTTTCTAATAGGTTTAGCAGTATTTAGTTATTTCATGACAAAAAGAAAGGTCATTTCACATCATGATTGTGTTTTGGGGAGTAGCATGGATTTAAAGCCCCACATTGCTAGTGTGCAGACAGTGGATACAAAAATACAACAAAGCAGCTTTCGTACACCAGGTCTTGCTGGCTTCAAGGCCGAAAAACAAGGGAAGGCAGAGGTGCTTAGTCTTGTAACTTAGTATATGTATATGGTTCAAACATACAGTTGACATGCGTAACACAGAATTTTCTAGTAGAAGCGTTTTGAACATTGTCGTCTGACATTGTGAAGCTACAGCTTTTTTATACAATCATGATTGAAGTGGAAGACAAAGCAGGCAGAGCAGTATTATGATTGCAATTTTATACACACTGTCTGTTTAAAATATTAACCATGTGTTTATTGCCTGCTGCCAAAGGCAAAAGTGGAGGTTTAATTGTTTTTTTCCATGTTCGTGTATGTGTTCGTTAGTGTGTGTCTGTGTTTGTTTGTCTGTACTGTGAGCAAAATATCTCATGAACTAGTAAACAAACCTTAATGAAACTTTCAGAAAGTAATCACTGAATAAACATTTACAACTAATTAACTTATGCAGTCAGTACAATTCAAGATGGCTGCCACAGCAAAGCAAGTTTAGCAAATACAAATGACTAAAACTCAAAGTATAAGTTGGTGATCAGTCTCAGCTGCTACCACACGAAAACGGGGCTTAGTATCTGTAAAATTGATTGAGTATAATCCGATCATACAAAATCTGTTTGATCTTGATTTTGCCATTAACTAATGGAATAGACTTTTTTTTTATCAAAATATCTCATGAACCACTAAACTGATCTTAATGAAACTTTTGAAATGTATTCACTTGATGTACATCTACAAGTAATTAACTTTTGGAATCAACCCAATTCAAGATGGCCACTACAGGTAATCGACATTAGCCTACACAGCAATGGCTATACTTCAGGCAGTTTTATAGATTTTCAGCTAATATTTGATATGGTAGTAGATGAGAGTCATTGACAACACATAGTCTGACCTAAATTCACACAAGCTCACAGCACCCTCCAACTGAAATGTGTTCCCATGGCTGCGAGCTGAGGGTTCATGAGTGGCTGTTTGCTGAGTTTATAAATTTGTCCCTGTACAGTTAATGCAGTGTAGAGGATTATCCTGCTGGATGAAGCTGTTGCACTCATAATATGCTTTTGTGATGCAACATTCACATGTGAGTAATATATTCATGACTACCACAAGGTTTCCAGCACATCACTGCATTATAATGTTGTTTATTTCACCTGTCAGAGCTGTGATATTGGGAGGGTTGCATAAGAGCAGCAAAGTCTAAACAGTTATTTTTGGAGTATCAGAAAAACATTTACAGGCTGAAAATATTTTTTTCTGAAACATTCAGGCATTCTGTCCTTGTACAGCAAATTAACATCACTGAAAGTCCAACTGCATCTCTGAAATCCAAAGGGCACTTTTTTCAACCATAAACTTGACATAGACCTTTCAGTGTGAGTCCTGCCAAAATTGATGTAGTGTAAATCTTAAGGTTTGTGGGAGTCAAGGTCAGTCTGAGTCAGTTGGAGATGACCCTAGCAGCTGAAGCAGCGGTCCATCGCATTTCCTGTGGAGCACCAAGACACCAATCCATCTGTACTAATATGTTTGACTCATCTAATCAATATTACTGTACAGTACATGTGAGGTAAGAAAAGAAGCTCTCAGATGAATACTAAGCAGACACGAGCATGTGCCTGAAGCAAAAGAGGTCTCCCTGCTATTAATATGAGCAAAACAGACGTCTCCAGGAACAGTCTGGTTCATTTAAATCTCCTGCTTCCAGTCATGAGCTCCAATTCAAATCTACTGGGAAATAAAAGTCTACATTACAGTGACTATGTGATATATTGAAGGTGTCAGTATAGCTGCAGCTTTTGCAGACATAATGCTTTGTGTTTCAGTATAGTTTTTTGCTTTGGAGCTATAAGTAAATCTTGTACTTCATCAGACTGATAATGTTTTCCCCAAACACCGTGCTGGAAACCTATTTGACGATTTCTGTAATGATAAAACAAATGGCTAATGGTGATTGTGGAGGCATTACCTGCAGCTCCACCAATCATAATAAAGACGTGCTGATTACCATGTTGTTCTCCTGCATAAACAAACCTCAGAAAATATTCTACACTAATTAATAATTACACTCACTGCGATAAATCAGCAGCTGCAAACTCATTACAGGTTCAGCCATAAACCAGATGGATTTGCCTAAGTATGCTCTTTTTATTTATTTGCATTTTTTTATTCATCTGAAATATTTTAATGTTGATTTATGTCATGGAAAAATATGTTGAGCCCAAAACTTCTTCAAAACAACATTCAGGACTAAAACAGAACAAAAAGAGATAAAACTGTAAGTGGTTTTATAATTTACTTAGAAATATTGTCTTTTTATTCATAAATTGTTTTTCTTAAGAACTGAGAAATATTTTCTTTTTTTTGTCTAGAATGACTGCTTCAGATCAGTACTGATAATTCATACTTGTGACAGTTTGATTACAAAGACAAACACCACAAAAGAGAGATTTGCCTCTGCAATTAAAAAAAAAAAATGTTGGAGTTTTGGTTAGTTTTGGGGTTGATACGCAATCCTGGTCCTCGAGGAACACTATTCTCCATGTTTTAGTTGTTTCCCTGCATTGACACACCTGATTTGAATGAGTGAGGGATTAACAGGCTTCTGCAGAACTTGAAGACCTGCTGAAGAGCAGGGAAACAGTGAAAACATGCAGGATAGTGTTCCTCCAGGACCAGGGTTGGGAACCACTGATCTAGGGAACACAGAACCCGTCTCCTTCCTGAGTGGTATGATGGCAGGACATTCCCATTGTGTTTATACTTGTGTATAATTGTTTGAACAAATGAACATGGCTTCTGGAAATTGTACCCAAGGATGAACCAGAGTTATGGAGGTCAACAATTCTCTTCCTGATATCTTGGCTGATTTTTTTTATTTTCCCATGATATCACATTGAGAAGCATTGTGTTTGAGGTACACCCTAAAATGTATCCACAGGTGTGCCTCCAGTGTGTTGTCAACTAATCAATCAAAAGCTTCCAAATTCATGACATCACTGAAGGGTGTGAAAGTTAGGGAGCAGGTCAACTCACTCAACTCACAACATGTCAACTCAATTAGGTTATCATACTGTTTTTGTTTTTGCAAAGCAAATGTTTTATTTGTGTTTGACTGTATAATGTTATCCTAAGACTAAAAAAAAAAAACATTTGGACTTCTATTCTGCCGTTGAAGACATTTTGCTTCCCATTGGGGAAATCTGGAGCTCCAAGCTTTAGACTGCATGAGACTGTAACTCAACACCATTAGGACAAACAAGTCCCCATGAGCAGAGACAAAAAGAAATAAAAACACATCAAAAAAGCACTCCAAATCTGGTTATTCTAATTGGGATTTTGTCAAGTCAGCCAGAAAATCTAGAAAACACAGCACAGAACAGAACAAGGAGAACAAAAAGAAAAAATGCAAAAACATTTTCATCCCATATGTCAGTATCTGAGAAACTCAGAAGGAATTTCTCCAAACAAAAGGAGAAGCAGGTGAAGAATATGGATGGATGGATGGTCAACATTTCAGTGAATTTTAAACATAACTGGACACTGAGACAGAAGCTTCTTCATCCTAAAGATTGTTGCATACTCTGCAATAACTGAGAAAATTGTTTGTTTACTCAAGCTTGCAAGAACAAGAACAAAGTTCGTTCTGATCAGGGCATTTCATACCTCATGAGAAACTCAAGTGCAGAACCCCTGGCAAATGTATAAACTTCTATGCCAGCAAAAAATTGAGAATGTTCACATTTCCGATTTTCTGCAAAAACTACACACAAATTTCTGACACCACACAAGAAAAATGTTTTGCCCAGATGATGTCAAGAACAGACTGCAAGAACTCCCAAACCATGGCTGGGAAAAAAATAAAATACATCATTCTTTTTTTGCAGTCCTGGGAGACAGGAAAAAAAGTATGTAGCAGTCTTAAGTATAAAACATCCAAACATAAGCTGAGCAGCATGGTGTACACAGTTTAGTGCAGTGTGGAAGGTTCAGACCTCTTTATAGGAGAAACCAAACAGCTTTAACACAGGCAAAAGGAAATGGCTCTTCAGGACAAGACTCAGGTGTTCACCTACACCTCAAGGATAGGACAATAATGTTCATATTTTGGGCAGAGAAGACAGATGGTTTGAGAGAAGGGTGAAGGAAGCCAATTACGTCAAACGATTTACACAGATTTACATATCCCATTATTCTTCCATTTCTTGATGGTGGATTTAACAGAACTCCTAGGGATGTTTTGGGCCTTGGAAATCCTTTTATATCCATCCCCTGACTTGTACGTTTTAATAATCTTTTCTCTGAGTTGAATTAGGACAGTCACTTTAAAGGGGGTGAATATTTATGCAATTACTTATTTTACATTATATATTTGTATTTAATTGCCATTACTCTGTAGAAATGTGATTTCACTTTGACATTGAAGAAAGGTTTTATTGAATTTTTCTTTGTAAAGACGGCCAATTTATATTGACCATGATTGATTTACAACAGCAATAAAACATTCTTTTTATGGGTACTGTAAGTGAAGCATATTGCTTAAAAAATATACCAATTTAAACCATGAAATTGTGTCATGTACACATATCAAAACATAAGAATGAATAAAAAATTATTTATCTTTAACAAGTTTTAGTTTCATGAGTTCTGTGGTTATTCAAAGTTTCACTGAATGTTGAACACACTGAGAAACTTCATGCAGTCCTCATCAGATAAAATATATTGTTTTAGGTTTACACTTCGTTACCTCGAAGACAATATTAGGAGTCTGTGACTGACTGGAAATTATCCCGGTGCTTTTGGTCTGTTTGAGGAAAACAAGAAGAATTATCATGTGAGAAAGGAATAAATATGCATGATGGGATGGTTGAAAAGTTAATTGAAGTAATTTGAAGTCAAAAACATTTTCATTTTTATATTTTTTTCATAAAGTTCTTTTCATGTATTGTGTTATATCTATGTTTGACGTTCAAAAAAAAATCTTATCATATACAAAAACAGTACAGCATCCAAGAGGCCCAGTGGTTTGATTTGGATGGAATCTGGCCCACATGCAGACCAGTCATGGATCTGTAAATGATTTGATTTACAAGAAGCTGGAATGACTTAAACTGACACCAGAGGGGAAAGCCTCATGAGTGGAGTGATAGTTCTGTCAGGTAGTTGCTGGACAGTCAGTGAAACAGTGAGTGAAGGTCAGCAGACAGAGGATGGATTGTAGACTCATCAGACAGCATCACCATCGTGTGATGGTTGGAAAATTAATCTATTTTGATGATACCAAAAACATAAATCCACACAGTTTGTTTCCTAAACCTGTAGTTTTATACAAAGTTTAAGAAATTTGGCATATTGTTAACTGTTGAAACACAAACACTTTGCCTTGGCATTAGCTGTAGCCTTACTGATTTCCACATTAATCTTCCTGTGAGTGATAAGTGACCCAGGTGAGTCAGATCAGTGGTTTGGGTCTAATGGCATTTTAATGGGGGTCTGTCGGGGTTTCTGCAGACATACTCAGTGGGTTCAGTATGAACTCAATGAGGGATGAGACACTGGCTAATTGATGCTTTATAAAGTCTGCATAAAAAGAAAATATCTTGGCATGCCCAACCCTCTCTGGGAAGAATTTTACTCAAGGTTGGGGTTCAATGATCAACTGCACTTAGTGATGCAAAGTTCACTGTATTTATATTACAATCAAACCAAATATAAACAACTTTGCAATGATTGGAGAAGAAATAGCAGTTCTATTCAGTCTTCTCTCAAAGAGAGCTATTGAGACACATTTTTCAATGTCATAAACTGAACACAGTTTTAAGAAACTTTCGCCTTTCTATCATAACCACTGATGGAAATGTATTTCCTTACTTGGTCATGATGCATTTACCAGTGATTCATATTGTGTCAGCTGAAAATGCACCCCTGGGTGGGGGGTCATTATTTTTTCTGCCTTGCCGTCATGGTGAATTGTTGTGTTTTTGCAAGCCGCTGTAAGATTAGATGAGTCCAGAGGAAAACGGCTCAGAGTGTACTTTGTGTAGGAGACATTTCCGCTATGTGGAACCAGAAGAAACAGTCCTGTGTGTCAGCAAGTGTTCTGCACCTCCTTCATCTCTGTTCTGTTAGACCTAACAATGTGTCTGAGGTGACAACACTTGTTGCACAGCAGTTTAAGCTGAGAGAGAATATAAATCCTCATCCAAATTATCATATAAAGGTCAATAAATTTTGATCATGTCCAATGCTTCAAACTTTACAATGCTGTGATTGATTTAACTTTAATTTAAAAAGAACAATTGGATTTAGATTTTTACAAATCATTAAGAGGAGTGTCCTTACAATCAATAGATTTGCAGAACCAGTCCAACTGTGAATGTTCAGCTGCAATGAAACTTTATACCAGCCATTCTCAAAGTACAAGCTCCACACTGGATCCATACCAAATGACAAGTCAATCTGGACTGTGGACCCAGCTAACGTTATATTACACTGCCCTGAAATGCCTTGGATGGTAGATGCAAGAGTGATGGGATGCGCCTCATCATCACAAACTGACAGTTGGTGTCATTTGTTCATGCTCATTAAAACTTTAGTTAATGTGATCTCAACATACATGTATGTCAAGTCAAAGGCAACATGTTCAGTAGAAAAACCCAGACTTCCTGTCACCATCAACATTTTCCAGCTCCTCCTTGAGGATCCCAAGGTGTTCCCAGACCAGTGAGAATATATAATCCCTACAGCGAGTTCTAAGTCTGCCTCAGGGTCTCCTCCCAGTTGGATGTGCCTGCAAATACTCAAGAAGGAGGCACCCAAAAGGCATCCTGATCAAATGACCAAACCACCTCATCTCAGCTTCACCCTGAATGATGGAACTCCTCACTGAGCTTCTTACCAGCCCCTCAGTGGAATCACCTCCTTAAAGTGGTAGAGGAGGTTTCAGTACTCAGAGAAAACCCACACATGCACAGGGTGAACATGTAAACTCTACACATAAGGGTCCCAGCTGGAAGACAAACCCAGTACTTACTTGCTTTGAGGCAACAGTGCTAACCATCTGCCCTACTGTGCAGCACCCCTGGTGGGGTCTTCCTAATTGGTCCCAGGGGAGAGGTCAAACTAAGAGTGATTTAAAAGACCTTGATTGAGCAGTGTCACACTGGTGAGCGCCTGGGGAGGTACTCAGCCCAAAAGAGCTACAGGACACTACCTCCAAGTGGCCCCATGGGTGCAGTGTGGGCCAAGTAGCAGGTGAAGGTGAGCGTCTGGGTATGCCAATTCTTGATGTTACAAACTGGCTCTTTTACCATTAGTGATTGGGGAATTGTGAATAATTAGAACACAGTGTTAAAAGTGACATGTAGTATACAAAGCTCTAACAAGTTAATGTTTATTTTGTTTTTTAACCCTTTTTTTGGATTAACGAGTTAACATACACTCACCGGCCACTTTATTAGCTACACCTTGCTAGAACCGGATTGGACCCCCTTTTGCCTTAATCCTTCGTGGCATAGATTCAACAAGGTACTGGAAACATTCCTCAGAGAGTCTGGTCCATATTGACATGA
>JAOXNZ010000091.1:27620390-27633436 GCA_028566095.1 Kryptolebias brasiliensis
GGAAGTTTTAGGTTTTTCTGCTCCAACACACCTGATTCAAATGGTTTAATTACCTCCTCACCAAATCATCAAGTTCTTCAGAAGTATGTGCACAAGTCATCCATTTAAACCAGGGGTTTTAAAGCAAGAACACATCTAGAACAAGCAGGAGAGTGGCCCCCGAGGACCGGAGTTTGACATGCGTGTTCTAAAAGGACAACCATTTCTCCAGCACTAGCTAAGAAATCTTTAAGTCTCCTTAATAATTAGAAACATTAGTTTTTTAGCTTAATGCAGCAGAGTATCTTACTGCAGAAGAGAATCATCCAAAAGAATTGATCATGTTATTTGTAACCTCTGTTTTCCTGAATCACCAAATTACCATTCTGTATGGATTCCGACCCGGTGCAGCTCTGTTGCATGGAACCATAAAAATCTTATAACCATGTTCTTTGGAAATGAAGGCAGGGTTGAGTGTAACCTTGCACACAGCATGGTGCCTCTGTGGACTCATGCACCTCTCCCTCCAGTGCGCTCTGCATTCACTTTGAATCTAACAGAATCAGGTCCACACTGTTAAATATTTCATTGTTTCTTTGCCTGTAACTGTTTTCCTGCTACAGCAACCAGAAATAATGAAAGAAAAACATGCAGAAGTCAGTGCACGGAGGCATCTATTGTTTAGGTTTAAAACAATAGGTTTTTCCAGTGCTGTGCATTGGACTAAAAGAAAGGAAAACATGTCACCAATAGCAACATAAAATTAAAGGCCTATGCATTTCTTAAATTTGTCGCATACTACCCACTATATTTCATGCCAGAGAGTTAGACTAAGATAATTTTCTTTGTTAAATTACTTCGAAAATAACATTATGCACAGTCTCATGCAATATTGTGATATCTTGCATAATTTTCCATGTTCTGTTATCGCTCAGAATATGTGTTGTGAATGACTGTCAACTACAACTAAACCAAATTTTAGCTCAATGTCTGTAAAATTCACTGAGTTACAGCCATTTTTGTGTTGGCTTCGGCTGATTAGCTGTGGTGGCCTTCTTAAACTGGGTTGACTTCAAAAGGTAATGAATTGTAGATGTACAGACAATGATTACTTTGAGAGTTTCATTAAAATCCATTCACTGATTCATGAAATATTTTGCTAACAGATAGACAGGGTTAACAATTAATGCTAAATGTTTTAAGCAAAGATGTCTTGCAACATGTTCCTCAAGAGTATAAATTAAGGACAATGTTCTGTTACTACCACACCAAATTTTAGCTAAATATCTGTAAAAGTGATTGAGTTACAACAATTTTTGTTTGGTTAGATTGATTTGCTGTGGTAGCATACTGAATCGGATTGGCTCCAAAGGTTAATCAGTTGTAGATGTCAAACTGATGATTACTTTTTGAAAAATTCATTAAAATCTGTTAAATTCTACTAACAGTACAGACAAATGAACACACACACAGCAACACAGGCAAAAAAAACATTATCCACCTTCACTTTGGGCAGTGGGCAATAATTTGAGGAGCAAGTTACATGGATTCATTTTTTTCACTGTCAGTGTTAATAAGGTGGGCATGTTCACTCATAAGAATTCATCAAAGATTTTAGGACTGAGAAGCTCAGAGTAAAAATACAACCAGCTGACCTTGTAGATGTGAAAGTAAATAAGAGAGCCTCTGATCTTTACTGTCATTTGTGAGAAGAATGGAATTGAAAACAGCTTCCATCTGAGCAGAAACTATTACTGCCTGTTGTCAGCCATTCACAATCAGCTACTTTGACAATAGGCCTTTCAATCAATTTCTGTAAAAAAAGAATCTCAGAGGGAAAAAAGAAGACCGAACAACTCGCGATGGGGTCCATACCAAGAGGGGAGTGAGGAGATGTTTAAAAGAAACAGAGCTGTCTGCAGGGAATTGTCTGTATTGTTTGCGATGATCACAGCTTCTTTCAGCCGCTCTCAGGAATATTTACCAGAATCCATCTCCTGTGAGAAATTAGTGTAGCCACAAGCTCTTGTTGGAGGATGTTTTCATGTGACAAAAAGTGGTGGTATGTTTTAGTTTTGAGCCTGATACGGTATTTTGTGAGCAGGAAGACAGTGTTGACTCTAACGATTAATGCCAAAGTTTTAAACAAAAGGTGTTGTGCAATGTGTAGCATGTGAAGTATGTATGGGTCATGACTTTTAGCTACTACCACAGCAAGTTTTAACTCAAGATTTATAAAATTGAGTTATTGCCATTTCTGTGTTGGCTAATGTCAATTAGCTGTGACAGCCATCTTAAACTGAGGAGACTTCAAAAGTTAAATAGTTTTAGATGTACAGCCAATGATTACTTTGACATTTTCATTAAGATCAGTCCGTTGATTTATAATATATTTTGCTAACAGAAAAACAGGTTTGATGCCAATAGTTATTACAGGGGTTTTAAATAAGAATTTTGTTTCTTAAGGTCATTTGGCTGTAGTGGCCATCTTAAATTTGGTTGACTCCAAAATTTAATTACTTGTTGATGTATACCCAATTATTATTTTCTAAGAGTTTCATAAAATTTTATTTTAGATTTAATTCTAAAACTCTAATATGGAAGGCAGCAGGCGATATGCATTTCTTCAAGAAATGCTAGACCTTTAAACTTAAGTTTAAAAGGTCTTTAAACAGTAGGCAATCTGTTTTTAATACATTTTTATTATGTGTTAAATATATCTACCATCCCAATGGATAACAATAAATTAGAATCAACAAAACAGAAGAAAAAAATTAATAAATGTGTATTTTAGTAACAGTTGGCCAAAAGCCCAATCCAATACTGTAAGTAGTGCCAAAAAAACGATTAGACAGTCAGCCTGTCTGTTTTTGTGCGTCACCACCCATCTGTGTACATACTTTTGGTACTTTTAGCTAGCCTTTTGCTAATTTTATGTTTACGTACCCATTTTCTAATTTTAGCTTCTAGATACATGTTTACTGCTTTTAACTCACATTTTGTACTTGTAGCTAATTATTAGCTACATTTAGCTAGGCTTTTGGTCATTTTAGCTTTTAACTACTGCTTTGCTACTTTTAGCTAGCATTTTGGTACTTTTAACTTTTAGCTAGTATTCTTCTTGGTTTAGCTTTAACTACTCAGTTTCAACTTCTTCACCAAATTTCTGCAGTCTCTCAGCATTCACACTGCATTTTTGCAAAAAAGCTTTTTCTCTAGCTTATGATAATTTTTTGTTACAAAGATAAGCACATTAGTCGAATACAAACTAAAGCCCAAGTTGATCTTGTGCAGGGTCACATGAAGCTGGTGCCTCTGAACACAAAAGTACATGCAGTGTCAATCTGAAGAGGCATGCAGTGCATGCAGGAAAACAGCCATATGGTAAGTGTATGAGTGGGAAGTGGGAACAATTTCATACCCTATTGTCATAAAACTTCAATTGCTGTGTACAAAATGGTGGTATGATTCAGCAAAAGTAAGAAGTAAGTGTCTCAAAGAAACTGGGGGCACACACCACTCAACCCTGTGCAACCTCATTCTAGGTCTATTCTACAATAACCCCAATGGGCCACACACACCCTAAATCCTACTGCCTTTTCTGAGAAAAATGACTTAAGTCACAATTTTCACTTTCACTCAACTTAATTGTTAGGTCTAGCAATACTTGAAGAAATGCTTATTGCAGAGTTTTAGACTAAGATTGTTTTGAGAAATGACAGTTGTAGCTGTTCTGGTCAAACCTTGAAAATAACATTATGCACAATCTCATGACATATTGTGAGGAGTGGTATGATGTTTTAGCACTGAAAGCATATTATGGGGATGACTTCCTGATACTATCACACAAAATGTGGCTCAATGTCTGTGAAACTTATAGCAATTTTTGGACTGATTCCAAAATGTAATTAGTTATAGATGTACATCCATCATTGTTTTCTGAAAGTTTTATAAAATTCAACAACTGGTTCATGAGATTTTTTGATATCAAATAGAGAGCATTCCAGTCATTAATGACAAAGTTTTAAACATAAATCTCATGCAATCAGTTGCACACCACAGTCTTGGTGGTATCTCTCACTATTCTCCTTCTTCACAGTCACTCAGTTTGTGAGGAATGCCTGCTCTTGGTAGATTTAGACATGTCCCATATTCCTTTAATTTCTGATGATGGATTTAAAAAGAGGTGGAACAGCGGCGTAGTGGTTAGAGCTGTCACCTCCCAACAAGAAGGTCACAGGATCTAATCCCAGCCTGGGGCCTTTCTGGGTGGAGTTTGCATGTTCTCCCACATGGTACTCCGGTTTCCTCCCACAGACCAAAAACATGCATGTTAGGTTCATTGGTAACTCTTAAAATTATCCCTAGGTGTGAGTGACAGTGTGAATGGCTGTTTGTCTCATTTGTCTCTATGTGGCCCTGCGACCTGTCCAGGGTGTCCCCTGCCTCTCGCACAGTGACTGCTGGAGATAGGCATAGGCACCGGCTCCCCATCCCCTAACTTGTACTTTTCAATTATCTTAATTGATCATTTTATCAATAAAATCATAATTATTTGAATTAAATTAGGAGTCATTTCAAAAGGGGTGGATATTTATGCAATCACTTATTTTACATTAAATATTTTTTATTTAATTTGAATTGCTTTGTAGAAGAGGGTTTGTTTTTAACATTATTTTGTCAAAAAGTCCAATTCATATTGACCATGATTGATTTATAATAGCAATAGAAGGGTAAAACATCCAAGGGGTAAATACTTTTTGTAAGCACTGTACATCCAGTGATTACTTTCTGAGAGTTTTAATCAAATCCATCCACTGGTTCATGAGATATTTTGCTAACAGTATGGGCAAATGAACACACACAGACACGGGCAAAAGCGTTATCACTCTGCCTTTACCTTCAGCAGTGGGTGACAATAATTCAGTTGTACCTCAGAAGAAGCAAGTTGCAGTTGATGTTTTTTTTCACTTATTCATTTTCCTTTATTTAACCTGATTAAAAACCAATTGAGATCAAGATCTCATTTGCAAAGGGGACCTGGTGAAGAAGTCTGCAGCACACATCATAAAACAAATAAACAAGTTATAACAAGTCCAAAAGGACAATCATTTGCACAAATTAAAAAAACATAAAACTTACAAAAACTGGAAAACAAAAATACCTTAAAAACAATGACACCAATTAGTTGATTCATGTTGCTTATTATTAAGAAATGACTGAAATAGTTCCAAAGAAATAATATCTCATATTTTGAGTTCAGTCTGGAGATGACTACATGTGGTCGGAGCAGCAAAGCTAAAAGCTTGTTTCCCTCTTTCTGTCCGAACATGGGAAACAAACAAATAGAAAATGTTATTGGAGTGTAAAGCATAGCAACTGTTTAATCTTTGTAAGAAAGAACTTAAGTAGAGAGGAGCCTGACCAAGCAGAGCCTTATAAATCAAAGTCATCCAGTGAATATACCTTTGTACACTCAGAGGAGGCCAATCAGATTTGGTACACAGCTCACAATGATGTGTGAGGTGGCTGCAGCCTGTTACAAACCTACAGGCACAGTAGTAGATGGTATTCAAAGATTAAAGCCATTTAGCAGAAGCATTCATATACAAAGCATCACCATAATCTAGCAAGAGTAATAAGGTTGCTGATACCAATTTTTTTTCAAGCTCAGAGGGATAAAGAGAATCCATCACGATAATAGGACCCGAGCATCACCCTCAGTTATTGGAACAGTTTGGCAATGAGTGTCTTAGAGGAGAACTCCTTGTCAAGTATAAAACCAAGGTACTTATAGTTGACAGCAAACTCAATTTCTTTTCTTTACCCTAGACGGGTATTATGAACAAAGAAATGTCTGATAACTCACGTGAAAGCAAGAATACCCTCACTGTAGTTGGATCTGTGTTTAAGACCAGTTTGAAAGTGTGAAAACAAGACTAAACAATGTTAAAAGCAGACTGTGAAAACTCTAATGCTTGTGAAAGAAAAGAAGAGTAGCGATACAAGGTCATCAGCAGAAAAATTATATCAGCATTTGACAAATTGTCACAGAAATTATTTGTATAAATGGAAAAAAATGGGTCCCAGGACTGAACCCTGTGGAACTCCTTTTGTGATTTTGTAAACAGTTCTTTTTGCAAGGTAGTCAGTGAACCAAGAGATAGCATGATCTGTGGGACCATACCAGTTTTAGACAGAAATCATATTAAGATGAGAAGAGATGAAGTTAAAGTCGTTTTGTTCAAATTTTGTAAATGACCTTATGCCCAATCTCATACATCATTGTGAAATCTTGTAAGATGTGTTAGCACTCAGTGTATACCATGGAGATTACTATTAACTACTACGACACAAAGGTTAGCTCAGTATCTGTAAGATTGACTAAGATAGAGCCATTTTTGGGTTGCTTATGTCAGTTAGTTGTGGTGGCCATCTTGAACTGTATTGACGTCAAATGTTAATGAGTTGTAGGTCTATAAACAATGATTACTTTCTAAGAGTTTCACTGAAATTCATTCAGTGGTTCATAAGATATTTTGCTAACATGCAGACAGTGTTGACTTTAACAGTTAATCCAAAGATTTAGGCAAAGATGTAGCACAATATGTAATACTTGGAATTTGTGTTGGCCTAACTCTCAGCTACTACCACCACACTACATTTGAGTTGTAGCTATTTTTGTGTTGGCTGATGTTGGTTAGCTGTGGCAGCCATCTTGAAATGAAGTGACTCCAAAAGTTAATCAGCTGTAGATGTACATCCAGTGATTACCTTCTGATGATTTCATCCATATTCATCCTGTGGTTCATGAGATATTTTGCTAAAGGTAAAAACAAACAAACACATACACACAGGCAAATAATTGTCACACCGTCTTTGCTTTCGGCAACAGGCAATAATGGAGGCTAATTATTGTGTTGTCAAATTTTTATATGTTTTACAGGATTCTATAAGCTTGTGCACATTTCAGTGTTAAACTAAAGCTCAGTGCAGCACTTATCACACATCCAGTAGTTTGACTACAGAATTTTAGTTCCATTTCCAGTTGCTCAGCCTGAATGAAAGAAGATATTTTTTCTGTGATGTTTCCTTTTTCTTGTGTTTGCAGCCATTTGGAGCTCAGATGTTGTGCCCTCCTTCCAGTTGCTCGCTCAGTGTGTGATCTGCAGCATTCACAGGGAAGAACGTTCCAGCCTGTATGTGCAGTGTGGGAGTGCTGAATAGCCGTCATTATGGAAACAGGTGCCCGTTACTGTAGATGGAGCAGAGCAAGCCAACTTAGTCCTCTTCACTCCTGCCAGCCATTCAAAACACACAGCCACCCCCTGCAGCAGCCGCTGTTTCCTTGGTACGTAATTAAACCTCATTGAAGAAAACTGGATCACTAACACTGGCACTTTCTGCACGCCCCCCCCAACACTGCACAGCAAGCTGATTCCAGAGGAGTGAGTAACAGAGTGAAGGGTAAAAAGATCAACCTAAATGGGATTGAGGAACACCCAGGCAGTGTGCTTTTGGTATTATTATTGCAACCAAAGGCAAAGTGGCAATACTGTTTTTGCCTGTGTCTGTGCATGTGTGTACATTTGTCTGAGCTGTTAGCAAAATATGTTATGAACTGATGAACCAATAGCAATAAAACTCAGAAAAGGTTATTGTTAAAAGACATCTACGACTGAATAACTTTTGGAGTCAACCTCATTCACGATGGCCACCACAACTAAGCAGTCTTAGCTAATACAAAAATGGCTATGACTCAGCCAATTTTAACAGATATTGATCTCAAATTAGGTGTGGTAGTACCTCCATAGTCAGAAATTAACTAATTGAGCAAGACCTGTTTTTAAAAGATTTCCATTAGCTATTGGAGTCTACCCTGTCTGTTTGTTTGCAAAATATTTCATGAACCACTGAATGGATTTTAATGAACCTTTCAGAAAGTAATCAGTGAATGTGGTTTTACAACTCAGCTCAATTTAAAATGTCCGCCACTGCCAAATGACCATAGAAAAGACAAAAAATAACTACAACTCAGTGAGTTTTACAGATATTGTTCTACAATTGTGTGTGGTAGTAGCTGAGAGTCATTCACAACACATGCTCCAGGCACTAAAAAATCATGCACAATATCTCAATATTGCATGAAATTGTGCATACTGTTCTTTTCAAGGTTTGAGCAAAACAGCTTGACATGAAAGGTAGCGGGCGATATGCATTCCTTCAAGGAATGCTAGGCTGTTAATTCCAACAGATTTGAACTTGATGCAAACAGCCTGCACATTCTCACACTCAGACTTTTGTCTTCCTTTATAAAATATAGATTGTAGTTTTTCTCCGGCTGTTTAGCTCAAGGCTCTGCTCTGCAGCTCTAAAGGTAAATAATGATGCTGTTGATTTCTTCTGACACAATTCTGTGTCTCTGCTCAGCATTTGCATGTTTTATGTTTATTCCTCTGAAAGCCTGGGGGCGGGTGGGGTGGGGGGTGTCTGTCAGAGGCATTAAACTTGGTCAGTTCAGAACGCACTCAACATTTCACTCCCACCCATCATTTCCATGGCACTCCTTTTCCACAAAATAATTATTGAAATGACGAAGATAAAAAGCCACCATTAAACAAATATCTAATGCGTCAGTCATGTCACTAAAGACTCTGAATTAACGCTCACAATGTCATTTCTGCATTCATATCTTCTGTCTGCAACGACATTTTTAACTGCTGAATGAATAATGATTGTAGCAGCTGTGGAGCTGAAAAACAGCTGAAGTGGCTAAAGAGACTATTACTTCTCATAACTAAACCCCCCACCCACCCAGAAGTGCTTTGGCTTTTTTCAAGTTGAACGGGTAAATGATGTTGACAAGAGCCACCCGATAAGTAACTTGGGTACACGTTTCCACCCAGAAGAAGAGAAAAACTGTTGGTTGTTGTTGCCACTCTAATGGTAGTGTGTCTCTGAGCTGTGAATGTTGACAATTAGCTGGCGAACGACATTAATGAAGAAGTCTCCAGAATGTACCAAAACATTTGCAGTGTATGTAATTTCTGGAGCAATATTCAACTGGTCATCAAGAAAAACATTTGTCTTTACTTCAATAGAAACCTTTCTCTGCCCTGTCCCTAAAATCTGAGCATGTTTTGATAATGCTGGACCCAAGGAATGCACACTGAGCAAGGTTTCTTATCTTTTGTTTAAGAACACAACCTGCAGTTTACAGTTTCACTCATAAAAAAGAAAATTGAGAGAAAAAACTTTTAAAGGCCTTGATAAGCTGTGTTTTCAACTGTTAAGACTTTTTCAAATAATAAGACTTGTACCTTTTGATGTGGTGAAAGAAATGTTAAGTGTTTAACTTCCTTTAGGTTTATCTAAATGCTTTCATGGGGACTTTTTTATAACTATAACAATATTTAACAATAACAGTATTTTCTTTTTAGAACTCCTTCGACAATATTTATCCGTCACCTGTGACATTTTGGTTTGTAATTTTCTTGATAATGTGGATGAGAGAAGTGGATTGAAATATTATTAGATTAGTTCTTAAGTCTTATTTTTCATTAGTTTGCTTATCTCCTCAAACAGAATGTGCATGTACTACATGTGTTGGCCCTTCATAGGTTGTTGTAGATAAACCCAACCCCATTGGCTGGATGAGATTGTGTGACTGCATCTGTCATCACTCTCTTCCTGGGAGACACATCAGCTCTCACTTCATCTTCATACCAGCACAAAAAGCCAATCCTGCTGCAGTCCGCTCTCTGTATTTTTTGGACTTAAACAAAGGATACTGTTGGACTGTCTTTTCACCCATGATAGAAGGGGGACATCTCTCCCTCCTTAACACTCTCTACAGTTTGAAAGTCAGCAAAGGCCCACTGACTGACCTCGGCTGCAACAGAACTGACTGAGTTCTTCTTATCACCTGCAAGTTGCAACAACAACTATCAAGCTTCTCACACAAGTCTGAGCGACAGCAAACTAACAAACCGTCATATAAAGTTTGTTGAACTGAACTTCAAGCACTGAGACACAGAGAGCTCTGTTCCATTCAAGGATCAGAGCCAGCTACAAACATTCAGCTGGTCTGAGGGACATTTTGGACACGCTAGCCAAAGCCGACTGCTAAGGACACAAGACCAGAGGCTGACCTGATGTCTTCTGCACCTCTTGTTTCTATGTAAATATGTAAATAAATCTCCATAAACCTAAAATAAAGTTATCCTTCAAGTTTTTTCATGTGAAATTAAAGGTCTTTAACTAGCTTCAGAACCCTAAGAGAGACAAGCATAAATCAAGCTAAGAATATCTTCCAATATTAATATTGTTTATGTTTATTGTTGTTTATTTGTTACAGCAGCACGGTAAGAAGTGGATAAAGGTGGGCAACAAAAGAATGTGCACGGCTTAGAATAGTTTTCCAATCTGTGAACACAAAAATGGCCCAATATTTTCAAAATTTGATTGTACTGAAATTTATATTTCTTGTCTTAAAATAAAGAGGATCAAACAATCAATGGGAGTCTTTTGATGAGTCTTTAGTATCATGTTAAAATGGGTTCACACATCAAGCAGTTCAGCAAAATGAATGAACAATGACCAAACAATGACAACAGGTTTTATAGAAAGCTTTGCACACAAGGAAGACAAGTAAATTGACAGATATTCTTTATATAATAGTCATTCTTATACAGTGTTGCTGAAATCAGGCACAAAATATGTTACCACATTACTCTCTGTTTCTAGTGATCCTTCATTACAGTCTAGCTATTGCAGCCATGTTGTGCTTCCAAGGCAATTTGAAGAATTTTAAGGAAGTTTGACAAAATCTCATTTCAGTATTCATTTTAGTCTTATCATTTTTCCATTTTGCTGGTCGCACAAAACACAGCAGCACGGCTCACTGATCACTTGGTCACAACACTCAGGATTTAATGAGACTGCAACTGATAACTTGCCTATTTCCTCACAATTTTGCGTTGCCAACTAGTCTCCAACACACACAGTCCAATGAGACACTACCTTATGTTGCACTCTTTGGAGCAACAGTAAAACATGATCATTACAGCCATCCCCACACTCTACAACAGGACTAAAAACAAAGTGGTGGAAACACTGAAGAAAGCTTGTCAGATAACTCTAGGATGTGATGCATCCATCGCCACAGAACCTGTCCCTGTATTCAGCATTTTGACTCCTTTTGCTCATTGAGATCCTAAAATCTAGTTTAAATGAAAGCTTTTTTTATTCTGCAGTGTAGAGTAAAATATTTTGTTTCTTTTAGACTGAGAGGATCTCTGCTCAGGATTTTATTTTAAGTGTGATTATGGATGCATCAAGGTGCATCCATAATCATGTTATAATCACTTTGCAGTCGCCTGAATCATAATTGAATCGTGATTCCCACCCGAGATCCACTTTGTATTACATCCTGTGAGAGAAATTCTTTCTGATCACTTGAAAAGTTAGAAGATTTCCTGGTAGTTCAAACTGATGAGTCAGATTTGATGAAAATAGAAGAGTGACTTCAGACAATTTGAGATGCACATGTTGGAGAAATTAAAACTGCTAAACTGAACTAGTTCTTCTCACTTTACAAGCCAGGTATGAGTAGTGCTGTTTACAGTTTGATTTTTTAAGCCAATACTTTTTTTTGTTGCTTTGTCACACAGCTATAAAAAATTACATTTACATCCTTTTTTAACTTCCCATTTTTTGGGACACAGGACAAGTCTGTGGACTCACCTGAGTCTTTATTGCCTGCCGCAGAAGGTGGAGGTGGAGTGATAATGTTTATGCCTGTGTCTGTGTGGGTACTTCTGTGTGTGTGTGCATTTGTTTGTCTGTACTGTTAGCAAAATGTCTCCTGAATCACTAATTAGATTTTAATGAAACTCTCAGAAAGCAATTACTGGATGAACATCTACAACTGATTAATCTTTGAAGTTAACCTAATTTAAGATGGCTGCCATAGCAAAGCATTCTTAGTCCACAAAATGCTATAACTCTGTCAATTTTATATATATTGACCTAGAATTTGGTGTGGTAGTAGCTGAGAGCCATTCACAAGTAACACCTACTCCAAGTGCTTACAGATCATGTGATAACACAAGACTGCATGAGATTATTATTATGTTATTTTCACGGTTTGACCATAATTGTCATTTTTCAAAACAAGATATTTTCGTTTAAAACTCTGTCATGAAAAGCGGAGGATGATATGCATCCTTTAATGGAATGCCTGGCCTTTAATTTGTTTAGTTTTTTTGTCTGCGGCTGGATTTTAGTCAAAACATTTTGAAATAAAACCTAATGAAAAGAGAGAATCAGCAAATTTAGACAGAGTAAAATAAAGGTCGCCTATATGAAAGTACTTTATAATCTTCCTTTTGTACAACATAATACTAACTACAGTCGCCTCCCCTCCTTCAGCAGAACTGCTCTGTGAGAAAAGCAGCACTCTAACAGAGAGCCAAGCCTGTCAGCATCCTAATCGCTGTGAAGAGGCCCTTGGCTCTGTATGCACAGCAGACGCTAACCCCAATTAGACAGGTGTATACAGTCTGCCAGTGCAGAAGAGAAGAGCGGACAGGCCCTATTCTCTGCACAAACACTGGTTCTGCACCGTTGCTGTTGGATCAATGTGCCTTCAGGACTTAGACAGAGCTGGACTTGAAGGTTCTGCAGGAGGTAGCGGTTTAAAAAAAACCTGGTGACAGACAGATGAGATGCTAACAGAGGAAAGAAGGAGCAACGTTAATTACAAGGCCTTCTCTTTAAAACTGTCCCTGAACTTATCGAGTCCCGAGCAACATTTTAAAAAGAAATTGGTGTCATGACAACATACGTACATCTATAAAAGTGATTTTAATTTAAATACAATGATTGTTTGAGATTGCTATTGCAGTTTGTAAATGCTTCATTTTATTACCTTAGCTGTGAATATGTCATTTATTTAGGAACTGAATTTATATTTTAATGTATTTTACCCCGTGTAGTGTCGTCCGTGTCGTCCGTGTCGTGTCGTCCGTGTCGTGTCGTCCGTGTCGTCCGTGTCGTGACGTCCG
>JAOXNZ010000091.1:27637455-27647628 GCA_028566095.1 Kryptolebias brasiliensis
AAAGTACCCACGTTTAAAAATACTTAAGTAAAGTACAGATACATGAAAAACGTACTTAAGTACAGTAACGAAGTACTTCTACTTCGTTACATCCCACCACTGGAGGACGCCCATTCCCCCCCAAGTGGAGTAATGTAGAAGGCGCTGCTGCGGAGATCGCTTTTTCAGTAGGTGGAGTGCAGGGGGGAGGGGGGACACTCCAGTTTGTTGTTCGCCCAGGGCACCGAACAGGCTAGGACCGCCCTTGACGCAAGGTTTGGTGTTGCTTTTTTTTCTTACACTATGTTGTGAAATTTAATAATAAAAAACATTCTTAAAGTCATTACAGTTCATTCCGGAGTTATTTTGTAAGTTCTAAAGAAACATGGTGTTTACAGATCCCAGAGGAAAAAACTACTGGTCCTATGACGGGGGGATCACAACCAATAAAGTGGTCCCCTGTAGCCCTCAGGGAATCATTTTATTTCCTGTAAGAATACCATGAGTGAGGCATTATTTTCTATTATGGTAAGCATACAATAGTATAGCTAACTAACCCAGTACTGCATTGTATGTATTCAACATTTAATTTGAAGTAAGCTTTTGTTTTGCCAGTCTTAGCATTTTCCCACTGCTTTGGCCAACTTTGGATTTTAGCTACTGTTTTGCAATTGTTAGCTTTTTGCTAATATTTTGAATGTTACAATTCAGTTTCAGCACCTTTGGCATATTCCAGTAAAGTTTTGAGCACTCAGCCTTCAGTTTCTCCAACTTATTTGTTTTATTAAACCTCGTCTCTCATGGAGAGACCTGTTTATCACAAGTTTACAGGACATATATAAAAATTTGAGATCAGGTTGACTTTTTCAGTTTCTAAATGGGTACTAAATGCAGTTTACATATTGCAGGTCTTAAGGAAGTAGACAATCTCTTGCAGTAGACAATCGCCTTAGCTCCAGTAGATTGCTGTTGCTGATCACCTGCCTTCTCCATTCACCAGGCAGGAGGTCCCTCAATGCTGTGATCAGCAAAAATCTGTGGTATGTACCTGGAGGCAGGATAGGCTGCTGCATTGGTGTGGGCTAGCATATTATGAAGGGCCACACAGGCCTTCACTACGTCCACCATCTTATAATAATAATAATAATACATTTTATTTGAAAAGCGCTTTTCTAAAAACTCAAAGACACTTTACAGGAATCAAGCAAAGTTACAAACACAATAGTTAAGTACATCTAACAAAATCATAAAAGAAAAACACTTAAAAACATGATAAGCATAAAACAGGACATTAATCATACATGAAAAGCTGTTCTGAAAAGGTGTGTTTTGAGATGTGATTTGAATGTGGGTAGATCTGTACAGTCACGGATGTGTTTGGGTAGCGAGTTCCAAATGGTGGGAGCAGCTATTGAGAAGGCTCTATCACCCCATGTCCGGAGCTTGGTTCTGAGTGGTGGAGACAGGAGGTTGGCATCAGAGGAGCGGAGGCTGTGGGAAGGAGTGTGGCGGTGGAGCAGGTTGGTGAGGTAGCATGGGGCTTGGTTATGGAGGGCTTTGTGGGTAAGAAAGAGGACTTTGAAATAAATGCGTTGAGGTACAGGGAGCCAATGGAGCTTCTGGAGAACTGGGGTGATGTGGTCACGGGAGCGGGTGTGAGTGAGCAGGCGAGCAGTAGAGTTTTGTATGAGCTGGAGTTTATTGAGGACTTTGGATGATGAACCATACAAAACACTGTTACAGTAGTCGAGTCTGGAGGTGATGAAGGCATGGATGAGAATTTCAGCAGCCGAGAAGGAGAGTGATGGGCAAAGACAAGCAATATTTTTAAGATGAAAGAAGGCAGTTCTTGTGATTTGGTTGACATGGTTTTCAAAGGAGAGGTGGCTGTCGAAGATAACTCCAAGGTGTGTTTTGAGATGTGATTTGAATGTGGGTAGATCTGTACAGTCACGGATGTGTTTGGACGTGAGTGAAGGGAGACAAACTGGTGTTGTCAATGGTGAGACTAAAGTTGTTGGCGGTTTTGGTAAGGGATTTGGGACCAATGATGATGAAGTCTGATTTGTTGAGTTTGAGGAAATTTAAGTGCATCCATGATTTTATCTCAGTCAGGCAGCTGGTCAGGGTGGAGGGAGTTGCAGTCATGATGGATTTGGTGGAGATGTAGACCTGGACATCGTCAGCATAGCAGAGGTAAATGAAGACCATGGGTGCGGATGATTGAACTGAGGGGGAGCATGTACAGGATGAAGAGTAGAGGGCCAAGCACGGAACCCTGGGGGACGCCTTGTAATAGAGGAGCAGTGGAGGTGGTGCAGTTATTGATGCTAATGAATTGTTGCCTGTTTGTGAGATATGACTGTAACCAGGAGAGGGCAGCGCCAGTGATGTTGAGGGAGGATTCCAGGCGGGAGAGAAGAATGGTGTGGTACATGGTGTCAAAGGCTGCGGTGAGGTCTAAGAGGAGGAGAATGTTGAGATGACCAGAATCCGAGGAAAGGAGGTGACTTTGAGAAGAGCTGTTTCTGTGCTGTGACCTGAACGGAAACCAGACTGAAATGGTTCATACAAGTCATTGGAAGTGAGGTGGGTTTTGAGTTGATTGGCAACAGCCCGTTCCAGTATTTTAGACAAAAAGGGGAGGTTGGAAATGGGCGTGAAGTTGCTCATTGTATCAGGGTTTAGTCCAGGCTGTTTGAGGATGGGGGTCACAGCAGCCAGTTTGAGAGTTTGGGGGACTGAACCAGAGCTGAGGGAGGAGTTGATGATGTCAGTGATAAGTGGGGAAATGGCAGGCAGACAGTCCTTTACAAGCTTGGATGGGGTCCAGAGCACAAGTGGAGCTTTGCATGCCTGCAATGAGTTTGGACAACTCCACTGGGGTCACAGGAGAGAACTGAGATAAAGGCTGAGTGCTGCAAAGTGGGGAATCATGTGGGGAGGTTGAGGCAATGGTGGTGGTAGTCAGATTACTGACTAGAGATTACAATGGTCTCTATTTTGTTTTGGAAAAATTATAGAAAGGCATTGCACCTATTTACTGTGAAGGAATTGGAGATGTTATCACTGGGTTTAAGGAGTTTATTTACTGTGGAGAAAAGAGCCTTGGGGTTAGACGAGCCAGAGTGTATGAGGTTTGAGAAGTAGGTAGACCGAGCTGAGTTAAAAGCATCTTTGTATTGGAGAAGGTAGTCAGTGTAGGCTTGGTGATGGACAGTTAAACCAATTTTCTTGCTTAGTCCTTCCAGCTGTCGCTTATGGGACTTCATTTGGTGGAGTTCGGTGGTGTACCAGGGAGTGTCTGAAAGAGACTGTTTTGGTTTTAATGGGAGCCAGCTCATCAAGACATGAGGAGAGTGTATGGTTATAATAAGTCACAAGGTCAGAGGGGTTATCAGATGACAGGGGAGGGGAGCAGGACATTTTGGTGGTAAGAGAGGCTGAAAGGGCAGAGGGAGTGATGGATTTGAGGTTTCTAAAGGTGATTTTGCGTTTGTCCTTGGGGATTGGAATGGGGATGTTGATTTCCATAGTGATTGCCAGGTGGTCCGAGATGGTGAGGTTGAGGCTCGAGACTTGATGTAATGTGAGGCCGGAGGAGCAGACAAGATCCAGGGTGTGACCACAAGAGTGAGTTGGGAAGGTGATATGTTGTGTGAAATTGAGGCAATGTAGCAGATCCAGGAACTCCGTAGCAGGTTTGCAGTTTGTGTCATCAATGTGAGAATTGAAATCACCCAAGAGGAGGACAGAAGATGAGATGGCACATAGCACGGTCAGAAAGTCAGAGAAATCAGAGAGAAATGAGGGGTTTGTCAAGGTGGAATTCGATGGGCTGTCCTAGAATTCTCCAACGAGCAGCCAGGATACCAAATGAATTCTCTGTTATTCATCTAGCCCTGGGGTACCTGTAATTGTACACTTTCTGCCCATTGTCAAGGTTGGTACCTGTACAATAAGAAAATGATAAACACACATTAAATCCTTCACGTCTTTATAAAATGTTTGAACATAAACATAGACTACTATTGACTTGACTGCCCAAAAGTGAAACAAGAGATAGCAATGCTGTACAGATCCAGTAAATAATTTATCTTGCTAATTGTACTTAGCAATTAATAATTGTACTTAGATATGTAAAGCTATTTACACTAAACTACCCAAGGTGTAAGTACATAAGGTTTATGCTGTAATGCTAATGGTGTTGTGCTGTGCAGCACCGCTATGTCAGACAACACTTTATTGCATCAGGGTAAAGTATAGTCATGACTTGATCATAAATTATAATTCCAGAGAACTCATCATCACCCAGAATAGTCCTTGATGAGAGCGAGGCCGAGTTTGGATAGGTTAATCAGCTGGAATTAGAAAGCAGGTGTTGAACATCCCCACCATCCTCTACCCTAAATTATATGATTGTCACATTCACAGAAGTGCGTCTTTTAATTAAACAGTGTCCTTTCTCGCTGTCTTTGCCTCATCCAGAAGCGTGAAGCAACACTGATTGCATCAGATCAGTGACACCAAGAACAAATTACTTTTCTTCCATCATAAGGAGGATGAGGTGTGCATGTGTGTGTGTGTGTGTGTGTGTGTGTGTATGCTTGGGGGAGCAGCTAAGAGAAGATTTATGAAATGGCTTTTCAGGTTTAAGACTTAGATTTATGGTTACAATAATTATATGATTTATATAGAGATGAGGGGCAAATGTGTGGTTCCTCCCATTGATTAAGCACAACTTAACATCTGCAGTATAACAATGAATATGTTCAATTTTTATTCAGAGTTTCTGTTTAAAACACAACCTTGCTTTCAAACAGACTTAAACATTAAGTCTTGTCCACAGGAATTTTTTTCAAAAATATTCTTGTAAACACAGCACCGTTTTTAGAAATGTTTTCATCTACGTGGAAACACAGAAAATGACCCAAACGCTGTATTAACTATGACAGGCCTGAAGGTAGCGATGTAACATCTCCACGAAAATACACTAAAAACAAGAAACAAGATGTGGAACAGCACATAAAGCTTCCACTTTAGGTAGACTTATTTACAGTTCCTATAAAAAGTATTCACCCCTTTGGATGTTTTATGCTTTTATTGATTTAAGAAATTAATCATGGTCAATATAAAACCATCTTCAATGACAAAGTGAAATCAAATGCCTACAGAGTAATACCAAATATATAAAAATATTTAATGTATAATAAGCGATTGCATAAATATTCACCCCCTTTAAAGTGGATATTTGAAAAGTACAAGTCAGGGGATGGATACAAAATGATTTTCAAAGACCTAAACATCCCCAGGAGTTCTGTTAAATCTATCATCAAGAAATGGAAGGAATATGGGACATGTGTAAATCTACCAAGAGCAGGTCGTCCTCACAAACTGAAGGACCCAGCAAGAGGGAGAATAGTGAGAGAGACCAAAGACACCTGTGAGCTCTCTGAAGGTACAAACTTCAGCAGATGAGATGGGAGAGACTGAGCTACAACACAGTTCTTTTGCAGACAGCATCAAATTGTCCTCCAGGACTTCCTTATATTTTGCGGCATTCATTTTACCCTCTATCTTTACAAGTTTTCCTGGGCCAGCTGGTGAGAAGCACTTGACCATGAAGTCTTCCACATCTAAGAACAGTCTTTAGAGCAGTCATCCTCCAACAAGAGTCACATGTCTAGATGTCCCTGGGCATGACACTGAACCCTCATTGCCTCTGATGTGTGCCCCATTGGTATATAAGTGTAATCTAAAGCACAGATTAGTTTCAATAGAACGATTTATTTAGATTAGCTTTGTAGAGATTTAGTAGAGTGCTGTGTGGGTGGATGGGTAAATGAGGGCAGAGATTGTGTTGTAAAGCACTTTGAGTTGTCTGGTTGGCTAGGAAGGTGCTATATAAGTACAGACCATTTATATTTTAAATATGATGAGCCTTTATGCTCACACTTCAGGTATGGCTTTTTACAAATTAATTATTCTGAGATGTTGCTGGCCTAATACAAAGCCCCTTCAGCTCACTAAGCCTCACACCAGCTGCTGGGTTTGAGGTAATTCTCCCAACAAAGATTTGACATTGATGACAAGCAACACAAACCCAAGTAGGTCTCAGGGGAAGGTCTCTGGGCCAAGGCATTATGCAAGGTCAGTGGGAATCCATCAGTTCATTTAGACAGACATGTCAAGGAAAAACAACAAAAGGCCTGAACCCCAAAAACTGTCCGTGCAGCCTGTGTCCCTACCTTCAGAGAGTAGGCAGCTGCATGCTGGCTGATAAATAACAGAGCAGCATTCAGAAAAGATTGGAGCAGCAGGGGGAACTATTTAGGTGTAGCAATGCTGATCAGTCATGGACTGGAGCTGCAGGTTTAAACTGACCTAAACCTAAATCTGCTGCCTTCCTTCATGCTGTCTTGTATACTAAACAGATTATAAAACATTAAATGAGTTACAGAACTGTTCACCGATAACTTTCATCATTGGTTAACTTCTGCATTTCCGAACCCATAAATCAGAATAAGCAGAGAAATTTAAACTCCCTCAGAAGTCTTGTTTTTGCTCCTGCTCTGATTTTCAACACATGAACATTAAGTTATCTTCCATTTATTTACTAAGAGCTATGTTTGTGCAATATTTTATACAGTTACATATAAAAAATGTTAACAGTGTGACCTTAAAAATCCTTATTAGGCTTCTGGTTGTCTTTGTGTTCATAATTTAACCACTGACCTAAAGTAAGGTCAGCGTTTGATAGATTTCACCATGGAGGAAATTTCTATGACCATGGAAATGTTTAAACCTTTTGCTAGAAGCTCTTGTTTTGAGATGAACGGTGGTGTAGTGGTTAGCTCTGCTACTTCATACCACAAAGGTCTGTGGTTTTAATCTCATCTGGGGTCTTTCTGCCACTAAACTTGACTTCCATTTTGGTAATACATTAATGAGCTATTTCACAGAATGTTTGGTATTTCGCTGTTGTTCAAAATCTAAAAAGCATCTATTTGACAAACCTGGTTAAAATTATTCTACACCAAATACAGATTCTTGGTTTTGGTACCATGTGGACAAACTACAGCCAGGGTAAGATTATTCACACATTTAAAAGTTAGTTTAAAGTAAGAAAACTGAGCAGCTTGTGCTTTTCAAAATTAGCCAGTGGTGCTATTTCATTGTTTTTTGATCCATTAATTTCAAAGCTAGCTATCAGTAGGGCTATGCAATGTTTTATCAGTCAAAAGCAATAACAATGTGTTTTTTCTTTTCTTGCTTAGTATTAATGTGCTTGTCAAATTTCACTAGCAAGTCCAAACTGACATCTAAAATTTTAAAATCATCGACTTTCTGTATTTCCTCCTGGTCTAGTTTACTGCAATAGTATCTGTGGTGTTCTTTCTCATGGAGAACACATAAACTTTTTATTATTCAGTGTTAAATGATTGTTTTTAGCCATTGCAATATACCATTGACTTCACTTTTGTAATATCTCTCCAGCTGCATGCAGAGTTTTAGTTGATACGTAAATGATCATATTATCAGCTTACATATGTATGTATTAAATATATATATATATATCAAATATCCACTGCTCCTCCATAAGCAGGAGTCAGTTGACGTGGTTTATGCATCTGATTAGGATGCCTCCCTTTGGAGGTTTTCTGGACACGGAAAAAGAGACCCAAATCAGAAACAGATGATTGTTTTCTGTAGCCAGCACTGCTCAACCTGTTTTACCTTGCTCAATAAACATGAGGTTTCAGAGGTTCAGAGACAGAATGGGAGTGAAGGGTGAAGATAGACTCTCAGAGCATGAGGAAAAGGTTTTCTTTATGCAGGTTAAGTTTTTAGAGAACACCTCATTTTGTGTGTGAGTGACAGTTTAGAGATCTGATTGAGTATCATAGTAAGGAGCAGCAGACTGACGATGAGGCTGTGGGGCTCTGACACAGCTGATTACAGGCTAATCAGGGCTGATGATGAAGGATGACCAGTGCTAATGTGAAGTATCACTTGCCTTGGGTGATATTTGTCCATTCGAGCAAGACTAGCAGCTAATAAATCTGACAGCAATGATGATGGATGACCAATGTACATAACTGCACATGCAGAAACACAAAAATGTGACGAAGAACTGCTTTAGAACGGTGAACCACATCCATTTATTATAATAAAGAGAAAAAATGACCAATGTGAGTTTATTTACAAGTTACAAGCTCTTTGGCAAGCATTGTTCAGTTTTACATTCTCTAATGACTTCTGATTGGATAAAACTCAGTTATCATGTCTGCCAGTGAGTTTATTTATAAAAGAGTTGTCCTATCAAGAGACAGGATTTATGATTGCTCCCTGTCCTTGTACCTCTCAACCAGACAGAGGAAGGCATCCATCTGTCCTCCTCTGTCTGGTTCTGATGAAGGGCTCTTCCTGTTAGCTGGAACTTCTTTGACTTCATGTTTTAGTCCAATTAATCCAAGTTCAGATTAAATCTAATCTTGTCATTCACAAATGTAGCTCTTAACATACAGCTGATTAGACCGTAACTGGAAGTACGTTTGCTGATTTGGCATTTTTATTTGATTAAGCAGAATTTAACTGGATTTAATTGAATATATGTTGAAATGTTTGAACAGGACTCAGTTGAAACTAATTAGAATATAGCTGCATTTACCATCCTCGGAGTTTACATTGAACTCTGTGGTAAATAAGCGTAAATAGTGTCACCAGCAGCTAATAGTGGCACTTCCTCTGCAGTCTGTGACACTTCCTGCAGGAATTGAATAATATTTCTGCCAAAATAACTTTGCAATGAGAAATAAGCAACAAAGTAAAGGTTTAAATATTAGCATTTGTGTGAACTAGCCATTAGCTCATCAATCTTGTCAAACATAAATTCTATTTCTATATTGACCGGGGTCATTCAAAAAGCTGTTTACAGCAAGTAAGACATTAATTGTCTTTATCTTTTCCACAGAACCTGTTTACTTTATGATAGTTAAAGACGTAGCATCGAATTGAAGGAATGCAAATCGCCCACCAGCGTTTTAGATCATCTCATGATGAAAAATGATGAAGCGGTATACACACCTTCTTTGTAAAGACTGGTAGTCCTTATGGGGACCAAAACCTGGCTTTAATATGATGGAACATCATTTTTGAATTAGGGGTTAGGTTTAGGGCTGAAGCATGAACTGAGTTCAGGTTAGGGGTGAGCATGTACTTGTAACAATTAGGTTTAAGGTCAGCATCAGGGTTTTTTGCTTCAGCACAGTTGTCCTTTAAAACTAAACAAAACTAAATTTTACTGTAAAAGTAGATATTTATAACCAGTGTTTCTGTTAAACTGCTGTGACGTTCAATGCTACGTGTTACACATCGCCAGGCCTCACTTCAGCTGCTGTCCTGACCTCTCTGATCCAAAATGCCTGACCTGCATCAGATTTTTCTTCCAAATCCATTAGGGACTATTCCAGTTTGACTTCTGACCTCCTGAAAAAGAACTCTAGGTCATCCAGGCCAAATAATATTTATCAGAGCTTAACATGTTTTGTCCTGCACTCTGAATGTTTTGCAGTTTCTGGAATAATCACATGACATTTTCAGGTATTGTAAAAAAAAATAAACCCGTTAAGAATTAGTCGTCTCATAAACATCAGCACATTTTCCTTCAACACAGCTAATGTTTGCTGTTTGCTTTGCCTAATGTTTTCCTGTTTTAAACAGTAGTTTAACTTCATAGTACATCTGTCTGAATTAAATACTCATTTTCAGGTGGAAATGTGTCACATTCAAACTTACTCAGTCAGTACAGCAAACAACCTTTCTTCAAAGCATCCGACGTCTGAGTAAAACATCTCAAACTCCAACAAACATCTCAAAACCTGACAAACATCTCCCCACAAGCAGCTCAGACCTGATTCCTCGTGTTGTGGAGATGTGATCAACAAGATGTCAGCACCCAGACCAGAAAACACATCACACACCAACACACCTGTCACACACACACACACAATAAAACCAGTTTTATATCATCATAGTTTGACTGTCCAAGGAACCAAATCATCCATCAGCAGGTTCTGCACACACAGGTCCAATTAAAACCAGACCATAGAATAGAATAGAAAGAAAGAAAGAAAGAAAGAAAGAAAGAAAGAAAGAAAGAAAGAAAGAAAGAAAGAAAGAAAGAAAGAAAGA
>JAOXNZ010000091.1:27685971-27698792 GCA_028566095.1 Kryptolebias brasiliensis
GGATCATCAAGGTGTTTTATTAGCAAATGTAAGATGAGTCTTTGAGTTCTTTTTGCTCAGCAGTGGTTTTTGCCTCGAAAGTCCCCATGGAGGCCATTTTTGCTCTTTGTCTCTTTATTATTATTGTTGAATCATAAACTCTGACCTTAGATGAGGCAAATGAGGCCTGCAGGGCTTTAGATGTTGTCCTGGGCTCTTTTGGGACCTCTTGGATGAGTTGTTAATGGGCTTTTGGAGTGATTTTGATCAGCTTTTCAAAACAATGTGTGGTGAATTCCTGTTTTACTGAGGGGGAAAATTACTTTTTCACATAGGGCCACGTCAGTTTGTATAGCTTCTTTTCCCTTATTGAATTAAATAATCATTTAACCTTCCTGAAGCCTTCAAATGTGAAAGAGGTAGAAAAGCCCTTGTAACTTTAGGTCATTTTCACCCAAAGGCCACAGGAGGGTTAAAAACTGCATTTGTATTTACTCAGGTTTACTGCAGCTTTCATTGCATAAAAACTGATTTGTTTTGTTTACTTTTTTGCAGCTAACTCCTGACCATAATTTTGTGCTAGACTGCCACCCCAGCTACAACAACATCATTATTGGGGCTGGATTCTCAGGTACAGCATAATGTAGCACACAAAAACCTTAACGAGTTTGGAGAAAATCTGCATAAAGCACCATTGTAACTTCAGTTTATATCTATTACTGTCACTTCTCCACCTGTGTGTAGTAAAACTGTGGAAATTTCTCAGTTCTTTGCTGCATCTTGATGTGGACATTAGGAATCCTCCACCGATGCAATGACAGAACCTAACTGAGAGCTTGCAGCCTACATAAAATCATAGTAAACTGTTTGTAATTAGTTGTTTCTGGGACCACAGAGATCCGATGTGTTCTGATCAAAGTCAGAAAAACCCCCTGCAGTTGCCAAATATTGTAAATCAGCATAATTTGTACTGTAAGTTGCAGCACAGAATGTAATTCTGTAGTTCTTGTAAACAAAAATATCATTCAGACTTCACCAACTACTCCTGAGCTCCATGTGACATTTGGTTAAAAATGAATTACTCAGCAGAGAGCAAGGCTCGCATCTTTAATCTGTAGTTTACCTACTAAAACTGGTCAAATTTAAATAAAGATGGTGATTTTGGATGAAGCAAATAAAAGGCAGACACTAGAAATCTGTAGCTCCACAGCTGTTTTACATGCACAGATTACAGTGCAGGGAAAAAGGGAAAAACCCCAGAAGCAGAACATGATCGCCTTAAATGTCAAAAAATCCCAATGTGTCTTCAGTCACTGTGGAGTTTTTCTGTATTAAAGCAGATCGCCATCATTTCCTGACCTTAACAGAAGCACTGGTGTTTAAACATGACTAGTAAAAAAAAATGAAGCACCTGGTTAGTTATTTCATGCCAGTATTGTAGTGTAAGCAGAGATTGCAGGCAGCTTTAAAATGTATGCAGACATCAGTCACCGTTTTCCAGTTTCATGTTGCAGCCAGATGATCTGATCATTGAAGTTCTTTTATTTCTCTTAATCTCCACTCAGTACCCCATAATGACAAAATGAAAACAGAATTTAAAGCAATTTTGTAAATTTATTCAAAATAAAAAGCAGAAATATGACATTTTCATAAGTATTTAGACCTTTCATAACAATGCTTAAAATTTAGCTCAGGTTGCTCCCATTTCTTCTGATCTCTGAGATGTTTCTGCACCTTGATCCACCTGCAGTGACATAAACTGTTGGACCTGATTTTGAAAGGCTCACAGCTTGTCAGAAGGCCTCCTGACAATTAGAGCAAAAACCAAACCAGGGAGTCTAATCAGGCCAGAAGTGGCCAATTGGGAGCAGTGGGAGCCGGCTGGGTTTATGGATCATGAGGGCCGGTGTTAAACTACTATTAATTTATTTTAATATTTATCTATGATTAAAACAGGGAAGACTGGGCTGTTATACATGCAGGCTGAACTCACGAACAGAAAGAGAGAGGTGGCACCAAAAAAAAGCACAAAATAAAATGCGAGAAATGCTGGGAAAAAGTGTTTCCAGAAACTTTACCTGAAATTTGTCCTGGCTTTTATAACCCACATGATGAGCTAAATAACACTGGAAAACAAAAATCAGTCATTTAATAGTTATGATATATATTCAGATTTTGCATTAATAATATTAATAATTCAAGCTCTCCCTTACATGAAAGTGTATAGACTGCCTTCATTAGTTAAAAGAATCTGTTTTGGTCATACTGGCCCTGTATGTACTTGGTATCAGTTTTTTTTTAGTATTGCACACCACTAATGCTCTGACCTGCTCTCATGATGTAATGATCACAGATACCAGAACATGAATTTAACACAACAGGAGCTCATTGAAGGGATTTGACTTCCCTGCTTTTAGAAGTAGATTGAACAGCATGTGAGTGTTTCTTTGCATCAAACAGCTGCTTTATTGTACAATCACAAGCTAATGGGGGTGTAACGGTACACTTAGTCCACGAGATGGGATGGGATGAGATGAGACAGGATCCTGGGTCCATGGGAAAGAGAACAGAGGAGTTTTAACAATATTTTTAAGAAAAAGCTTTTTGCAGCAAACTCAACTGCCTGGCCTGTCTGCTGTCTGATTTCTCCTGAGTCTCTTCAGACCCTAGAGGGGGACCAACTCATTTTCACAAGGGACCAAAATTAAAAACCTGATAAAGGGCCAATTTGTTTTTCAATGTTTACTTTACAAAAAAATAACCTGCTATGTTTTTTACGTCAAAATATTTATACACAAATGCAAAATGAACTTTTCTCAATATAACCTATATATCAGTCAGAACAAACAGTTCACTGGATTTTTCTAAGTTAAAAGACTTTTATTTTTTTCTTATGTCTTCCTTTTATTATCACCTTTTGTTATTTCACACCCTGAGGCCAGGAACCTAACATGGAAGATGCTTCAGAAGAGGAGTTTTATCTATAAATTTGTAATAGTCAAAATAATTTATGTATTATCGTTTGTTTTTTATTTTACTCCAAAATGAGTCATATGAGCTCAGATTGGTGAGGCCTACAGACCGTAAAACCCAAACAGATCTGAAGCTGTACTGTTCATAAGAAAACAAGTTGATAAAACGATCTATCATAGCATTAGGGGATATTATATGTGTAATCGTGGAATAATAATCAAATATACTGGAGTTGTCATTATTGACTAGGAACTCAGAATTAGTTAAGAAGGCATGAGCACAACAGGAGGGTTGATCATTGGATTTTCAGAGTGCACTTCTTGTTTAGCTGTTTGTTGTTTGAGTAATCAAGCTCAGAGCCCTTTAAATGTTCCCTAGTCCTATCCATTCATTTTCTCTACTCATTTATTCCTGTTCTGAGTTGCAGAGGGTGGAGCTTATCCCCAGCAGTCAGTAGATGAGAGGGCTACTCCCTGGACAGGTCCCCAGTTCATCACAGGGCCAGTCATATCCATGATAAGAAACAAAAAAAGGTTGCTTTCCTCTCCCCTACCACTGTATCAAAAGAAGTGCTATAAAAGCCTGGACTGAGGGGTTGCCATGGCTACATCATCACCCTGTAGGCTTCCTATCCACTGAGGCCTTCCATCCTCCATCTCTAGTGAGAGGAAATGCACATGGCCAAACTGTCAGAGCCCAGCTTTTATAACTTCAAAGGCGTCCAGAATCTGCGGGAGCTTGGAGACCTTTGTCAGATGGCAGTGTGCTCCATTTCTCCAGTCCTGCTGACATTCACAATTTGCCTCGCAGACCTTTGCAACAAAGAATCAGCCTGCTGCAATTGGAGAATCGACATTCTCCCAGCTTACTCTTGGATTCAGGCACATGAAGCCATTACAGTGAGAAAAGACAAAACTCCCTAATTTAGAATTTGGGGTTCAGTTCTCTGGATTGAATGGCTGCTTTGTGAAACACATTACAGCTGCTTCAGTCATCTTCTGCACTCATTGTTGGGCGTGAACCTGTTGGTGACTCAGAGAGGATATTTTTAGTGCAGGGTTTGCTTAAAGGACAGGGATTTGTCTGACATGACCCAGACCTTCACTTACTATGAAACAGACTTGTGTTTAAGTTGTTTGGTTTTGGTAGATGTTACAGGAGACATTTTCTGATTGTTTTCCCCCAAGGTCTTAACAAAATGTCTGTAATACATACAGAACCACCTCACTCTGCCTAAATAGTTTCATTCATCAGTCAATACGGTTGCACAGATGAGAAACGAGATGACAAAACTAAAAAATGTTTGCAGAAATGTTGAAACTGCTAAAGCAGCTCTTGTCTGAAATTCCAGCATCCATCATCGTTCGTCTCTAAAGCCAACAGGAGTTTGGAGCTTTATTTTAAAACTCCAGGTATAAATGTCTTTCTGTTTGAACTTTATGTGTTTTGGACTACATAATTATTAAATGATGCAATTAAAGGTTCTAATTGGAAGAAAATGCCCATGATGGAATAATATAAATTCCAGAGACGCAGAATTGGGGTCACTGGTTGCCATGGTGATTCCTACTTTTTCTTTCTGGAGAACAGAGGGGGAGGGGCAGCACACAGCAGATCTTCCTCAAACAGGCAGACAGAAACACAAACTAGAAATTGAGCCTCAAACTGTCACTGTGCAAAAACTCTACATCACTGTGAGCAGCAGAAGTTTCTGGTAGCTGTACATGTATGACAAGTTAAAGAGCCCCCCCCTCCCCTCCCCCCCAACCACACACACACACACACCCACTCACACACACACTTTTATTTTTGAGCTCAGATACAATGGAAGTTAGTGAGTGTTTGGGTGTGCCCACTCTGCATTCTGGGGGGATTTGAGAGAAAACTATATGTTCTGTAGCAATGAGAGACACACTGGGTGAAAGAAGACAAAAATACCTGTTTTGATGTATAAACTGTATAAAAAAAGTAAAGATTTTGTAGTGTGTCTGCAAAAATGTTGGAAAATTTAGACAGCCCAGAAGTTGTGTGCAACATCATCACAGTCTAATTTGAAAATCTAAAACTTAAACTGTGATTGTGTAAAAAATGTTAAAGAGCTCAAAAAGGCAGGTCTGCCGTGTAAAGTCTAACTTTCTGTACTTGTTTAAACTTTAAATGATGTTTCTACTGTGAAGATGAAATAAGAAAACACACTTTTTTTTGTGAGTGCTGGAGCAAAAATTAAATGATAGGCAAAAATGATTTTAAAAAATGATATAAAGATCCATACACCAGCAGAGCTCCCACTTCACAATTTAATAGTGTGATGTTTTGGGCCACTGCCCTTCTTGAAATAAAAGAGTTGATAATGATGATATTTTCTTGTTATGAGCAGTGGTAGTAGATGGGACAAAAGGTCAGTTTGTACCTATTGGTACAGGATTTGGGGAAACAATAGGTTTTGATGACATATGTGAACATTTCCATTGATAAAACAATGTGTAAAGTGTTTTACACTAGTGTTTCAGTCTTCACAGTGATTAGCACACACACTCAGCACACTTAATTTGTCAGTAAAATTATCTTTCTTTAATGTAAAACTGCTACCAGTACAGCAATTTGCACCATAAATCGTAAAGACCAGGTACATGTATAACACATGGTGAAAATAGCAGTCTTTGGCATGCACAGCCATCAAAACACAGTCATACAGATCTACATACTGTATGGCTTTATCAAACAATTTAAGCACTGTCTGTCACAAAAGGCCAGCATTAAAGCAGAGCATTTAAGGGGTTCACAAAATCCACAATTCCATTTGGTTCTCTGGGTCATGATTTTCAGTTCAGTACTTTTGTTTTTTTTCTTTTTTTCCTGATAGACTGTTGAAAATCTCAGCTCTTCTTAGGACATGTCATGTAGTCGTGTAAAACCTGAAGGATGAAGCTGTTCAGCATTAGGAACATCTTTGTGACAGTCTTCGGTTACAGTTGGGTTACATTTTTGCTCAGAACATAAAGTTATTCTCTGTCAAGTCTTAACAAAATGAGTGTTTTTGACTAGAATACTGAATTTCTGCATCTTTAGGGCCTTCTGTAAATGTTCAGCACATAGTCTAAACTGACTGAAATATTTATCAAAATATTAACTTTGCGGTGGTTCTGATGGGGACAAAAAAGGGGAAGATGGCTCCTAAAGCTCTGACCCATCACGTGTGCTTAATATGAGAGGAAGTTCAGTCCTTCCTTTGGTAAAATAAAAGCCCTTCACATATAAACTTAAACTTCACTATAATTCATAATTATTACAATAAATGTTATGAAATTTATTGTAAATGCTATTTGACTCTTTGAAGATGAAAATGATGCTAACAACACAACAACTTTTATTTTTTCCATCAGTTCTTCATTCTGCTGTAACACTGGGGTTGTCATGGCAACGCTTCACCTAAACAACTGAAGTTTTATTACTTTCTGAAAGCTGCAGAGTCTTCATGAGGGACAGTTTGTTGAAGCTAACGTTAGCTCATCATTTCCTCTGTTTTAACTTGACGTCACTTTTTCTTTCTTTTTCTTGTTCTCCCAAATCATAACCTGTAATTTTTGCTATAATCTTTGCATTAGTGTTAAATTAGTATATTGTTTCTGCTCCCCCCTCAGAGTGACAGACTGCAGGTGGTCTCTCCTTCTCTGAGAACGTCATTGTAAAATGAAAAAAAAAAGAAAAAAATAGTGGATTGTTTAAAGAAAAAAAAATTGCAGTGTTCTACGTTTTAGTTTTTACTTTATTCTACTTTTCACGTCCAATTTTGCAACTTCTTCCATGTTTTCTTAATGGAAATAATGGAATAAAGGGCCCTAATTACTGGTACAAAGCTTTAATGCACAGAACGGGACACACATCCCAACAGGTGAGACAGGTGAACTGAACGTTTGTTTTTTGCTTGTTTTTGTTTGTTTTGTTCATAAATTGATCCATTCTTAATACAAACACAAATGACCAGTGTTGCTAACTTAGCAACATAGTTGCTATATTTAGCGAGTATTCAGACCCCTCGAAGTGACTCTTTTTTTTAAAATTGACTAGCAACAACTTCTGGTGATATTGGAGACTTTTGGAGTCTCTGATGGGAAAGCACGTATTGCTCTTATTAACGAGCAGCAGGTGCTGCTGTAGGCCCCAAAGCACTCAGAAGGCCTCAGTCCTCACTCAGTGTCCCTCCTAGCTGCAGTCAAAGGAGGTCATGTTCTCTCCTTGTTCAGACTGCAAATGAATGGTGGATGAAAGCTGATCCCACCCTGACTGTAGGCCAGGGCAGATTTAAATATAAAATCAATCACTGCAGTAAACAAACTCTGAGTGTCTCTTTTGGGCCTCGTTTGCCGGATGGGTCACCCTCCTCCTTTATCCCAAGCTTGGATGAAAGAGAGAGGTTGGAACTGGACAGAATCGACAGAAGAAAGCTATTTGTAGTTCTAAACATGCCTAGGGTGTTGTTTTACTCCCTTTTTATCTCTCGTACAACATTATTCTTCTGTGGCCATTTATCCAGATTATGTGATGACGTCAATTAGTGAAGTTTTAGGTAAGCTAAAAGCTACTAGCCTAACTGAGGAGTTGGCAACAATGCAAATGAGTTTCAGTAACAATTGAAGCATGTTGTGACAACTTCCACCACCCGTTCTGACAGTTCACAGCACACACAGCAAACCAATTAAGATCAGAACTCAAGAACTCGACTTGTTTTTTCTCAGCTGTCTTAATTGAAAAACCTGTCCTTTTGAATTTCTTCTTTAGATTAGTTTGTGACCTTTTAACAACAATGTCTTTCAAAGAGAAAAAAGAGACAATCAGGGCTCTGTATGATTCAAAACTTTATTGAACAAAATTCTTTTAATGTGGCAAATCTTTATTGTCCTTGGCTGAGCTTTTCTAACTCATCGTATCTGTAGCCTTCGCTGACTGACACAAATTGATGTATAAGAACTTTTCTCTCTATAATTCTTTCTCTCTAGGTCATGGCTTCAAGTTTGGACCAATCATTGGCAAGCTTCTGTGTGAACTCAGCCAGGGAGAAGTACCCTCCTTTGACCTTTCACCTTTCAGAATCAGACGTTTTCAGGCAAATACCAAATCAGCTTTGTAGGAACAGAACTGTATAAATCCCGAGTTAAATGTGGCTGTGACTCAGCATCGAACACATTCAGTTAGCCTTCAGCTGTGATGATCTTAAACAATTAAAGCTTGAACCACTATGAAATGTTTGTGAATCAAGTTGCTTTGTTTTGGGACTAACCCTGCTCTGATTAGTTGTTAAATCATTTCCACTGAGAGAACTGGCTGATATTCCAAACTTATAATGTTCTGATTTCTAGTGTAAGTAAAATATTGATTACTAAAAACAACTCAACAGAACACCGCTTCAAAACAATCCATCCATCCATTTTCTTTACCCGCTTCTCCTTTCCGGGTCACAGGGACCTGGCGTCTATCTCCAGCAGTCACTGTCGAGAGGCGGGGGACACCTTGGACAGGTCTCCAGTCCATCGCAGGGACACATGGAGACAAACAAACAACCATTCACACTCTCACTCACACCTACGGACAATTTTAAGAGTTACCAATGAACCTAACATGCATGTTTTTGGTCTGTGGGAGGAAACCCACACAGGCACTAAGAGAACATGTAAACTCCACACAGAAATGCCCCAGGCAGGAAGCATCAGCTCTAACCACTGTGATGCCGTGCTACCTGAATTATACCACTTTTAGGATAAAATAATTTTAAATTTCATGGAGGCAACTCATGTCAAAAAAGTTGTTCCAGGTCCATGTTTCCCTTTGTGAAACATCCCCTCTTCTTTAACAACAGTCTGTAAGCATCTAGCTGCTGGATAAATAATTGGTTAAATAATTCTGTTTGGCCCTGTGATGGACTTGCGACCTGTCCAGGGTGTCCCTCGCCTCTCGCACAGTGACTGCTGGAGATAGGCACCGGCTGCCTGCAACCCGGAATGGAGAACCGGTTAAAGAAAATGTATGGATGGATAATTCTGTTTGAGAATTATTTAACCAGGTATTCAATTTTTACACTTATATTTTATTATATTTTGCCCAAACTTACCACCAAAACACATCACGATCCCTCCAATGATTTACTTCCGTCCAAACCTTTGAATCAGGGACCAAAGCGGTGATGTTTTTGGTTCTTTCAAAGCTGCAGACGTCATTAATCACGTGACTCCTATTAAAATGAACAAACAAAACAAGTAAAATGTAAAATGTGTTGCTGCCATCAAATTCAAATCATTAAACAGAATGCAAATAATTGCATTCTGTTTATATTTACATTTTAAACAACGTCCTAACTTTTTCAGAATTAGGATTGTAAAATCTAGTTGTAGATATTGTCACGTGTTTTTATATTCCAATATTTTTGTAAAATTGGAAACCTGACTATGATGGGTTGTATTACAAAAACCTTAATGGTTTCATGCATCAGTAAACTCTGTGATTTCCCAGAATTCCCCCTGTTGCTAATTAAGTATATTGTTAAAAACTCATCTGCCATCAGGCCATTTGGTTGTGTGAAGAATGAATAAGGTTTAGGAGGCGGCCTGTTGCCTGGATCTGTACCCCCATGTACCGGTAAACATTTTAATCACTAATCAGATGTTCTATTACAATGGATGCCAACCAAGGCCATCAGTGGAAATGGGAAAATTATGCAGCGAAACGACTGAGCCAATTGCTTCATTGCCTCTAAGTGACTTCAGATGGATTGCAAAGGGCCATTATGCAAATTGACAGAATTAGAAGTACATTAAACATGCAAATGGAAATATTCAACCACCAATAATCATCAAGCTGGGGCAACTAAAACACCCCTGTGGAGCAATGTTGAGCTTGTAAAATCAGTTTAGCTGTCTGCTGTTTTTCTGCTTCGACTTGGACAAGAATTACTCCCACATCTGAGGCTCTGCCAGTTTTCTGCTAATGTGAAACAGAACATTAAATCTGAACTGAGCAGAGCAACAACAGGATGGGCAGTGTGAAACGAGCTGCTGCAAATATACGCAAATATATGTCTTATCAGCTTTTCAGTAATCTTAATTCAAAATGTTGTAACTTTAGTTATGCTTTGCTGGTTGGCATTTCTGCTGTGTATCAATAAAGTTCTTACATCAATCAAATTGTATCTGCAACGTTTTTAAATGATTAGTTGTATTTAAATTGTAGAAAAAAGTATTTTTGTGAGGTCCTAATCACTGGGAGAAAAAAAAAGACAGCTAAATAAACTCCTAAAGGCTTTTTTTAAGGCTGTTTTTATTGTTTCAGCCTTTCATCCAAGCAAGAGCTGATAGGAAGAGCATGATATTTTTGAAACTGAGTTCCTGAGTGAAAAATTCAGCCTAAACGCAACAATTAGAAAACTATGATTTCATAAACTCACCTCTAACACAACATACCACCACAAGCATGGCAGGTGTAGCAACAATGACAGATTACATGCTTGTGTTTGTGCTGCAGAAGCTAGTTTCCTTCCAAAACCTTCCTATCCTGTATTACTTCAATTAACAGACAACAGTGAGTATACATTTTAAAAACATGAGACATAAGAATAGTTTTAAAAGATCAACACTTGTGTATAAATAATTTAGCTTGATTTACCCTTCCCTCCAGCCGTTTCTCATTAGACACTGAGCCTGAAAAGCATCCATTATGTCCGCGTATTTGCACCAACATGACTCCCAGTCAACACTGTCCTGCACTTGTGGTTTGGTAGTTTTAATGTGACACAAAGTGGTAGCACCACTTCGTCATCAGTTCACAAAAAATTGTCAATTCTTGCTCATGTACTTGTTTTTTTATCTTATTCTTTTGCTTGTGTTTACAGTTCGAACTGTAGACTGTACAGTTTAATATATACAGTACACACACACCTAATTCAGGCTCCAGGTCAGGGAGTTCTTCCCCTTTGTTCAGACAGAAACGCCAGTGAGCAGCTCACCCTCCAAACATGATGACAGTTCAGGGGGACGAACAGCCACTTGCCTGACACAAGGCCAGAGGCAACGACTGCGAGTCAGCCAGAAAACAAGCCTGACTGTCAGCAAAAAGCCGAAGGGGAGGACGGGAACAGCAGCCACATTTGGAAGGGTAATGAGCTCAGAGTGGAGGCAGGCAGCAGAAAACACTGAGAGCATCACATGGTTTTACAGAATCTTCAGTCACCGGCGCTCTCTGGGGAGGAGGGATCCCTGCCTCCTCAGTATTACGCTTTTTTTTCTCCCCCATCACCTCAATCTGCCCATCCTCAGCTCTCACTCCCCTCCAGCAGATGTGCTGCAGTGGCTCAAAGAGCAATTTCCATCATTCAGCTCATGAATACTGGATGGCTGACAGCAGTTTGGATTCCAAGGTTACAAAGGTTGTGGACGGTAATTTACAATCTTCCACCCAATTGGAAACAGGTTGCTCTGACTAACAGAAAGATGGAGACAGACTGGAATCATTATCACCCAAAGGTGAAGTGGTGATAATGTTTTTGTCCGTGTTCATTTGTCTGTACCGTTAGTAAAATATCTCATGAACCAGAGGAAGGATTTGAATGAACCTCTTGGAAAATAATCATTGGATGTACGTCTACAACTGATTGTCCAATTTAAGATGGCTGCCACAGCAAGGCAATCTTAGTAAACACAAAAATGGCTCAAGCTCAATCAACTTTACAGATACTGATCTAAATTTTGTGTGGTAGTAGCTAAGAGTCATCCCCATGAAATAAAACATGAGATCACACATTAGGTCATTTTCAAGGTTTGACCAGAGAGCTGTAAGAGATTAAACTCTGGTGTAAAAGGTGGCAGGTGATATGCATTCCTTTCAAGGAATGCTAGGCTTTTAGTTTTTAAATAAACTCCAAGAGACAAAGGCTGAGGTTGTTTAACAGAGCACAGTTTGTACTTTAGTTGTCACAAGTGAAAATTATAATCTCACCTGAGTGAAGTGCCTAAAACTGCCACTTCCCCGTGCAGGACGTGCTGAGGCATCATGGGAACTACTGACATGCTGAGCTGCTGCCTTTTGAGAGGTGAAGCTTCCTGCTGGTGTGGGATGTTTTTCCACAGTGAGGGAGAATGATGTGACCTTGCCCCTGGTTGCTTAGTGCTGCCTCCTGCTCGTCAGCCGGACCGCTGCCGGCGTACAGAGCAGAGTGGTTCTGACCCGTGAAGAGAAAACTGCACGTGGTCCTCCTGACTAACATTTTCCCAAATATGAACTGTCAGAGGGGAGGACTCCTTGGTTAGCAACAGTCACAGTGGATTCATGTTGAAATTAAAGGCCTAGAAATTCTTGAAGGAATGCATATGACCCGCCACCTTTTGATGTCACCGTTGATAGCAGCCGAAGGACTTTGTGCTGTCTGTCTGTGTTTGTTGTTGTCTTCGTCTCGTGTGATGGTCTCCCCTCTATTTCCGTCTTGACCTAAGTTTAAAGCATATGTTTGTCTAGCAGCAGTAAAGTAAAGTAAGAACGAAAGAGAAACTAACAAGGGTAAAGAAGTCTTACCTTTCCGGGAAAAACCTAAATCATGAAAACCATTACTACAATGCTTGTAAAAAGTATTTGCCCCCTTACTGATTACTTCTGTTTTTGCGTTTTTTTTGTCACACTTCTCCATTTGAGAAAATCCCCTCCCACAAGCTCTGGATGATTTTAACTCCTGGGACGTTGATGCCAGACCAACGTGAGCCCTGAGGTACAAAGATCCAGCCACCTGTTCCTGCAAGCAGCGCTGGTCCCAGTAACTGTTCCAAGGTCTCTCTCTTGTCCCATCCTGTGAATGAGTAACATCCATCTTCAGCTCCTCCTGCCTGGATCAA
>JAOXNZ010000091.1:27736466-27752077 GCA_028566095.1 Kryptolebias brasiliensis
GATCTAGTGAAAATTAAAGAAATAGTCATGAACACCAGGTATTTAAGGAACGACCAGCTGTAAGTTACTGCAGAGCTGAACAGATCCTGTTGCTGTTTTTTCTGTTTGTTGGGTAGACAGAGTGCAGTGCTGTTCATTATGTTAATAAAAATAAAAATAAAGAATTTTCACAAGCTTATTATTTTTATTTATTTCAGTATTTCTACTAAAACCACCCCCTCTGAGACGTGCCAAGGTGCACTTCAGGCACCAAAAATATCTGCGTGAAATCTGGGGCAAATTCATTTACATATCACACTTTCCTTTTTTAAATCCATCACAGAGTGCTGATAAAAGCTCCGGGTGCATCAAGCTGAAAATATTCAGAGAAAAGCAAAACAAAAGAGCCGATCTCCTGCATAGAACAGTCATTTTAACAACAACCTGTCCTGTCTGCCTCGTAATTAGTTTGAGCTTTAACAGACCATCGTGTCCACCTGTGGAGGAGTAGAAATCAAAAATAAATAAATAACTACAGAATAATTATCTCCAAGCTTGATAGTTACAGAGAAAAAAAAAAACAGCAGCGATCACCAGTTTGTCTTTGCAACAGATTTTTTCTAAATAGCTAAATTAATAATTACTTTATCAACCTCCAAAAGGATTGCACTGTTGCAGAAAAAAAATCTACTTTAAACATAAATAAATACATAACCTAAAAGCAAGGAAAGGTGAGGGAATGTCATGTCATGCAGAGATATCCCTCTCTGTCCTTTCCTTCATCATTCTGCTCTGGACTTGCTGCTTGGATAATTAATTACCTTTACCCTTGACTTCACTGTGCACAGAGTATTGAGCCAAACTTTTCAAGGTGCCATTTCATTGTTTTATAAGCTATAACTAAATGTTCAAAGCAGAAAGTTTCTTTTGGTAGGTAGGCAGGAGAAGAAAAAAAAAACTTTCAGACTGAGGGATGAAGGACAGAAAGACAAATGTGGGAGTGGAAAGGGACAAAAGGCACTTTGACCAATATGTGGAAAACAGACTATCAAGGAAACAGGGCATAAAAATCATCATGACAGAGGGGACAAAGGTCAAATATAGAAAAGGGATTAACCAAAGAGAAATTTGGATTAGCAAAAGAACAAACAAACAAAAAAAAAGATTATCTTTCAAATAATATGAATATAAGTGATTATGAAAAAACAGATGGATGTAGGATGAGCTCTGCAGATGCATAATGTAACTCAGGTGATGGTTTGACATATCTACTGTTACTGATCAGGACTGGGAATCTTTAGGCAGCTCTAAATTTGATTCAAATCGATCTGATTTCTATTCAGAGGGTTGTGACGAGATTATAAAACGATTATTGACGCTTCTTTAATATCTGCGATAATCAAGCTTGTGAACAAACACCAGGAGGATGCTGCTAGCACTGAAACTGAGACAAAAATACTAATTTACAAACTTAAACTTACCATTGAAAAGCTAATGTGATTAGCATCATGTTTATCACTGAAAAGTATACACATATCACATGTCTTAAAGCTAATATTAAAGACAGTCATGTTTTGATAATTTAAACTTTTACTTACAGACTGATATTCTTCAGGGTTCAGTGAAGATAAAATGAAAAAGATTAGAAAACAACCTCTACTTGTTTCAATTACTGCAGCTAACAACAACTGTATTTGGACAAACAGGACCACTTATCTGGTTCAAGTTAAGAACCAGTTTGGTTTTCTGCACCCAAAGAGCCAAGTCTGAGCTATGTCGTTAAGTCACAATAAACAGTTCTGCCAGTAAATATAGAAGATCTGTTTGTTTCTGTAGAGGATCAAAGTGTAGAGAGACACTTTATCTTCACAGATCAGAGTTTGTGTCATTATTCTTGCACACAGATGTCGTAATATCACCAGTTTATTTTATATACAATGTTTCAAAGAGTGTTTTTGAACATTCATTTCTGATCTCTGATCGTATTTCAGCAGCATGATTCACTTTGATTCTTTTATTATTGAGCCGTTCTGTTGTAGATCAGCTGCTGTGTTTGGGATCATTGTTCTGTTGAACCATGATTCAGTTTGGTCCAAGCTTCAGCTGTCGGAGAGATTGTCACACATTTGACTTTAAAATCCTTTGGCCTACAGAGGAGTTCATGGTTGACTCAATGACTGCAAGGAGCCCAGACCATCAGTCCTCCACCACTGTGCTGACAGCTGTTATGAGGTGTTTGTGTTGATACACTGTTTGCATTTTTCCTAAACATGCTGCTGTACATTCATTCAGATGAAACCTTACAAACCTCAGTCCTGCTGCCATGTTTATAGAAAGAGGTTTTCTCCTGCAGCCCTTCCAAACAAGCCATACTTGTTCAGTCTTTTCCTAATTGTTCTGTCATGACCTTCGACCTTTAACTTGCTAACTGAGGCCTGAGCTCATTTCTCTGAGCATTACAGAGTCTGACCTTCGGGGTGAGTTTGCTGGTACATCCACTCCTGGAAAGATTGTCAGCTGTCTTAAATGTTTCCCACTTGTAAATAATCGTTCTCTCTGTAGAATGATGGACTCCAGAGAGTTTAGAAATGACCTTTGACCCTTCCCTAATTGATGTGCAACAACAATTGCTTCTCTAAAGCAGTGGTTCCCAACCCTGGTTCTCGAGGAACACTATCCTGCATGCTTTAGTTGTTTCCCTGCTTTGACACACCTGATTTGAATGAGTGAGTGATTAACAGGCTTCTGCAGACATTACAGACCTGCTGAAAAGCAGGGAAACAATGAAAACATGCAGGACAGTGTTCCTCGAGGACCAGGGTTGGGAACCACCAATCTAAGGTCATTGCTGATGTCTTTCCATCTTGACACTGTGTTAACAAACACCTGTTTGCTTCAGAGCAACAAAATGATAAAACTCCTGCTGTTCTAGAGGTGGTCCCACTGATGATGAGTGAATCAATACATTTGATCAGTAACACCTGGCTGATAATGAACTCCTAAATCCTGTGGCAGCAGCAAGGATGGATGCAGTTTTTGTTTAATCAATAACAACATGATGGAATCTGTTTGTTTTTCCTCACTTGATGTTAAATTTTAATAATTTTATAACCTGCTAAAGACCAGATCAGCTTTATTATGTTTTAATACTTAAAACCCAAAAACCAAAACCCTTTTTTTCATGACTGTAAACTGAACTGACCACGTGGTCCTGTTACTCAAGAGAACTTGATGAAAAGTAGACAAAGACAAACCACGTGCACATACCGCCTGTTTTGTTTTGGAGGTGTCCTCCATCTGAACATGCAGGTCATCAATCTCCACCTCTATAGCTTTCCGAGCTTTAACTGCAGCCGCACATGTGAACTCAGACTCCTCCAGCTGCAACAGACACACAGAGGAATCATTTATCAGCCATGAGCCACTTCAACCAAAGTGGACTTTGACAAGGTCATTTAGGCTCTTCACACTAGTTGTGTCCAAGTCCTTCATAATAAATGTTTAGTGATTCTTTTCATTTACAGAAAACACATTTTAGACCAAACATTTACATTGGAATAAAGAAAGATTTTCAAAAATGTCAATTTAGGTAGCAGAATCTGATAAAAACCTGAAAAAGTGGACTGCTAAGCTTACAGAGTCAGCATAATACTGTTCAAATACAAATAAGGTGTTTTTACATGTTTTTTTAAAAAAAAAGATTTTCTCACAGAATTTGGTTCAGATTGTGGATAAAGATAATAAAAGAGGTTAAGAAAAGCTTGTAAACATATGACCTTATCTGGAATAACATAATTTTTTATTTCTCACCTGTGTGTTGGTTTGTACAATTATCAAATTTCTCACAAACAGCTAAAATGACTGGATGTACATTTACAACTGATTAACTTTTGGAGTCACCCCAATTCAAGATGACTGTCACAGCTAATCAACAATAACCAATGCAAAAATGTCTAGAACTCACTTGATATTACTTGATACTGAGCTAAAATCTGATGTGGTAGCAGCAGAAAGTCATTGTCAACATCACCATTGCGCCACACCTTTGCTTAAAACTTGATCATTAACTGTTGGAATCAACTCCGTCTATTTATGTCATGAATCACTGGACAGATTTTGTTGAAACTTTCAGAAAGTAATCATTAGATGTCCATCTACAACTGATTGACATTTGGAGTCAACCAAATTCAGGATAGTTGCCACAGCTAATAAACCTCTGACAATACAAAAATAGCTATAATTTACTTAGAATTCCAGATAATGAGATAAAATTGAGGTGTTAGAAACTCAATACATGCTTTAGGCATTAACACATCTCAAAAGAAGTGGCTGTGATGGCCAGCTTTTAAAAACTGTCATAAAAGGCTACAGGCGAAACGCTTTTTCAGGGAATGCTAGGACTTTATTTATAAAATGTTTCTCAACCTCTGTAATAGCATCATCTACCACAGAGGTTGAACCTGTCTGTAACATCTCTGACTGTTGTGTTAGCAATGAAGGATGGTGTTTAGATGGTGCTGGACCTGGTTTTTGAGCTGGGCGATCTCCCTCTTGCTGGGTGCATTGTTCTTGATGTGGTCCAACATGATCTGAGCATCAGTCAGCAGAGCCTTGGTCCTTTTCAGGTCCTTCCTCAAGCGTTTCTCAGTCTCTATGTCAGCACTTCTCTCCTAGAGGACAGGTACACACCAGTCAGCTGGAAATTTGGGACTTTTTCAGCTCAAAGGCTCCTTACTTTCATATGAAAAGTGGTCTTTTTCTGCTCAGAGTTAGCATTTCACAGACAGTTAGGTTCAGAGATATTCACAGAAAATGTTTGTGTTTTAGCTAATATTCACTGATTATGTGACAGAGGACAAAAACTGAATATAGGAGCATCTCAATAATGTAAAACATCATGGAAAAGTTCATTTTGTTAAGCAATTTAATTCTAAAAGTGTTTCAAGTGCTTATTTCTGGTAATTTTGATGATTATGGCTTACAGCTAATGAAAACCCAAAATTCAGTTTCTCAGAAAATTAGAATATTAAATTAGACCAAGAAAAAGGACTTTTCATCCAGACATGTTGGCCTACTGAAAACTATGTCCATGTACTGTACAGTATATGCAGTCAGTACTTGGTTGGGGCTCCTTTTGCATGAATTACTGCATCAGTGCGGTGTGAAAGCCATCATCCTGCGGACCTGCCGAGGGCTTCTGGAAGCCCAGGTTGCTTTGATAGTTGCCTTCAGCTCGTCTACATAGTTGGGTCTGATGTTTCATCTTCTTGACTAAACCCCAAAGATTCTCAGTGTGGTTTAGATCAGACCACTTTGCTGCCAATCAAGCCCTGGGATACCACGGCCATTAAAGCAGGTATTGGTTCTTCTGACAGTGTGGATGTGTGCCAGGTAAGGCTGGAAAATGAAATCAGCATCTCCATAAAGCCTGTTAGCAGAGGGAAGTAGGAAGTGCTCTAAAATGTCCTGTGCTGACTCTGTGCCTCTCCACTCTTCCTCCAGACTCTGGGAGCTTGATCTCTGAATGTAATGAAAAAATTTACTTTAATCTGAAAAGAAGATGTTGGACCACTGAGCAACAGTCCAGTCCTTTCTGTCCTCAGCCCAGGTAAGACACTTCTGCTGTCTCTGCTTCCAGAGTGGTTTTACACAAGGAATGGGCCAGTTGTAGCCGAGGTCCTGGATCTGTGTGTGGGTGGTGGTTCAGACTCCAGCTGCAGTCCACACCTTGTCAGTCTGTTGGTCTGATGTAAAAGTCTAATTTTCTGAGGAGCCGATTTTTGGGTTTTCATCATCTTTAACAAAAATAAACACTTGAAATATATCACTCTGTGTTATATGAGTCTATATAATATGAGTTTCCCTTTTTTAACTGAATTACTGAAATAAACTAATTTTTTGAGGACAGTCTAACTTACTGAGATGTACCTGTAAAGGAACACATTTACTAGAGAAAGGTAGTTTGATTCCCTCCATGTTGCTTGAATCAAACTCAGTTGGAGTAAAAAAATCTGAATCTGAATCACCCCCCCCCCCCCTCCTAGTTTCCCAAACGACAAGTGAAACTTGTGCAGATTACAGCTGTGGGATATTTGAACTGCTAAAACGTCACAATCAAAAACAAAATCAGCTTTTCTTTGTACCGTAGCGTTCATGTACTAAACTAAAACATTTGTCTTTTTTTCCATTTGTTTCCAGTTAAAACAGAACTAAGATGTAAATCCAGGCAATATGATAAAAAAGAAAAGGAATAATTCGAAATAAAAACAGGCTGCACTTCTGTTTGTAGCTGACACTTTGTCCACAACGACTGTTGAAAAGGCTGTGGTTGTCTGAAAAAGGGAGTTCTTCCAGCAACAAAAAGGCAGAGAGCTTATTAAAGGGTGAAAACATTTCTTGGAGTCTATTCTTCAGTAAATAAAAGCAGAGCCTCTGTTTCATTTCAAATGCTTACAAGTGCAATGCTACTGTTTTTCTGTGCAATAACTATTACACAATTTGAGTGCAATTTTCTCTGCCACTTGCTCACAGAAAACCTAATCACTCTAATACGCAAGACTTTTATTACACTAAGCTCATCTCACTCCTGTAACCAACTTATTTTAATTTTTAGCATTTAATTTATCTAAAAATGTTGTAATTTATGTTTATTTCCTATTTATTTATTGTTCAACCTTTAAATTTATTCTGCACATCTTGTTTTGAAGTATTCTGTATAAACTGCTCTTTATTTCTTCATGATTACATGTGCAGTTGTAACATAAGCAGCTTCCCTTCGGGATGAATAAAATGTGAGCTGTGAGCCATCAGAGTGTGTGTGGCAGGTTTTCACCGGAACAAGGCTGTCAGATTTAAATTTGAACAAAATCAGAACATATTTAGTGTAGTATTAACAGTCTGTCCAATACCACAAACAGCTGACTTATTTGTCTCAGTCAGTCACTACATGTCAGAGCAAGATCCTGAAACAGACGATCTGCAATACAGAGAAGTCTTTCACATTGAAGCACCGAGCTGGAAATGAGTCAAATAAAGAGCCACAACACTGTTCACTGCAGATAAACCAGGCTGGGACACACACCAATCTGAGCAGCTTTAAAGGGAAATTAGGTCTTTTTTGTCATTGTTGAGAATGATAATTATTAAGAACTCCAGATGTTAGAGCTCTCTGATTAAGTCAAGAGAAAAAAAGAAACCACTGTTTCAGAACAAAAATATTACAAGCAATCTGGTCCTTTCAACAAGCAAATAACAATGACTTCAGAAGCTGGGAAGAAAAAAAATGCATGCATTCAAAATTCAAGATAAAGCAGATGAAACAAAATTGTCCTTTCTACAGCATTTGAATTGGACCTTCTGAGGCAGACTGGTGTTTGTGAGCTCTGAGGGTTTCTACGTCTTCACCTGAGTCTGTGCCGACAGGAGCTTCGACTCCAACTCTCGCTTCTCTTTCAGCACCTTCTGCTTCTCATCGTACTCTTCTTCAAGCTGGACTTCCATCTGCTTCAGCTGCACAAAAATACATACACACAGAAATCAGTAAAGTTGGATGTTTGTCTGTTAGCAAAACAGCTCATAAACCATTGGATGGATTTCAGTGAAACTCTCTGAAAGTAAGTCACAGCTAATCAACCTTAGCCTACACAGCAATGTCTCTATCTCAGCCTATTTTACATGTATTGAGCTAAAATTTGGTGTGGTAGTAGCTGAGAGTCATTCACAACATACTCCAAACTCTAATAGAGCACATGAGATATCACAATATCACATGAGATTGTGAATAATGTTATTTTCAAATTTTGACTAAAACAGCTAGAACTGTGACATTGCTCAACATGGGATAATCTTAATTTAAAGCTCTTGCATTAAAGGTGGCGAGCAATATGCACTCCTTCAGGAAATGTCAGGGCAACAACCACAAAGGCTCTGTCCCCTTCAGTTTTCAGCCTTGATTTAGGAACAGATAACAGTTCTTGATCAGTCGACATCAGGACTCCACTATTAGCAGAAACCATAAAAAGCCAGATTGGAATTCACCAAAATGCATCCTGACAAGACCCAAAAGTTTCTGGGACTGATGAGACAAAACTGGAACTTTTTAGCTCCAGTCACATCAGTTGTGTAGTTTTGATTATTGTGAAAGGGTACAAACTAATTTATATGTGTCTGTAGCAGAGTCTGAACACTTTCAAGCAGCGTTCCAGACAACTACTCAGGTCAGACTGTGACTGTGAGTGCCATTTGAACACTTCAATTATCCATTATCATTCTGTTCCCTCATTTAAGGTGACACCTCCTCTTGCCAAAAAAACTATTTCCTTTATGAAAAAGATAAAACTCTTCCCTCACCGATTGTCATTACTCCTATTCTGGTCGTGTGCTGATTTACCACTGAACAGGTCATGTAATCACTGTGGAAATTTGTTTGTGTAACACAAAAACAAGTTTAAGTCGCAACAATGTCTAAACATTAGTTCTAAGTGCAATGTTTAATGATCAAAAGATGTAATAAATGGGAACAGGAGAAGTGCAGTGATCCACCTGACCTTCTTACTGCAGGACTGTCTGATCTCCTCCACCTCATCGTCTTTGCTCTCAATCTCCTTTGAATGCCCCTGACGCAGACGTTCCATTTCCATCTCCAGACGCAGCTTAGCCTGAAACACACACAAACACTTTACACACTCTAATCACCTTTAAAAATTGTGCTGATTTTCAACCTGAAACTGACAATTGTTTATTTGTAGATGAGCACAAATATATAACACAATCCCAGCTGTAATACTCTGATACTGCAACGGGGATATCTGTCTACAGTGGAACATTAACCATGAACTAAGGTCCCCTTCTCACTGGATAATAATTCTGCTATAATATAAAAAAATCATCCAGAACATGCATTGTCTTTGCAGGGTCTTGGTGAGGTACTCTGGGGCATGTTAAAAATGCAGTGGGCTCCCACAGACACATAATAGAGTGAATGAAGGACTCAGGAAATGTGTGGTAATATTTCTCAGTTGACCAGTTTTTCAGACATCTTCCGTCACCTGTGATTAGGAACAGTGTTAATACCTGCTCCAACATCTGGATGGTGCCAGCCTGCTCATCCAGCTCCTCCTCCTGGTCCTTGACCTTGGCTTCCATATCACGAAGCTGCTTCTTCACCTGAATCCACACAAGTGCAGACATATTAAACAAGAGGCTAGTCATGTGAAAAAGCAGGAAACAAGTTCAATGAATGACAGACCTTAGCCAGCGATGCCTCATCCTTAGATTCCTGGGAGTTGAGATCCTGCAGTTCTGCTTCAAGCTGCTCAAGCTTCAGGTTAACTGCACACAGTTCAATGTCTTTGTCCTACAACACAAACAGTTCCAGTGACAACACAGTAAGGAATAGTAGGGAACTGAAAGGCAACAAGGAGAAGGTTGAGCAGTCTTTGACTCACTGTGCTCAAGCTGAATCAAAAAAAAAAAAGGATTTCTAAAGTGAGCACATGTCACCAGGAATTTTGTCTATTCTTTAACAGGTTACATCAGAAAAAAGGCTTGCGCACTGCAGGACTTCACTTTTAGTTTCGAGCAAAGCTCCTCATCGGATAAACTTAAAATTCACAGCGCCATCTCAAATTATGTGATCATAGTCGTGAACAATACGTCCAATCAGAAAAAAAAGATATTCCAAAACTACATAATATATGGTGACAATCTGTGACAACATATAAACCAGACATTTAGTTTAGTTGTAAAATCTGACCCAGGTCACTTTCATATGTGGTGCTAAATTACATATATATCCAATGTTTTTCAAAGCGACCTCAGTCTGAACAGTCACGTCACATTTCATCCAATTTTCACGTCATTGAAGTCAGGGTATGTGGATCGATCCCAATCTTGGTATTATTGATACCAATGTCATGCAGTTTAAAGTGTGGAACTAAACACATCTTCAGCCACAGAGTAAAAGTCCAGTTGCTTTGTCTTTTTTTTTTTACTTTTGGTATTTTCTATGTCCTAGATGACTGAGAATCTAAGGCTGGAAGTTGTCTGAGTTTTTAACCATCATGGTCAAACTGTACATGTAACTGTATGCTAAAATGTTGTTAAAACAACATTAATCTTTTCTTTTATAGAGAGTTTGATATTAAAACCCCCCTCACACTAAAGCTGGTTATAATATCCAAATTAAGAGATCAGCAAAAAGAGAATTTTTTTTTTTTATATGCAAACTCTGGATAAATAAATGTCTGCAATCTAACAGAAACCACAAAAAAGAGCCCTAATCTGGTCAGTTCTAACTGATGTAGTTTGATAATTAAATTAAATATTTTTTTAAAATCCTCTCCAATGTGGTTACCACATTACCTCCAGCTGCTGGCGGAGGCTGAAGACCTCTGCACTCAGCATGTCCTTCTCTCGAGCCAGTTTCTCCCTCAGACTCCTCTCCCTCTGCACCTCGTCCTGAGCTCCACTCAGCTCACCATCGAACCTACAAACATCCACGGTTAGAAGGATTACAGCGCTCTGACGCTGCTCACATCGCACCTGGCAGGCTTCAGTCAGACACAAACAGCAAATCTTTTCAGTGCTGATGAGCACAAAGGAGACCATCCACGTTATTTCTGTCTTAAGGTCAGGGATAACACTGAGAACGTGTTTAAATTGTGGCAATGCTGAGTTAGCACTCACATGTTTGTTTTTCCATACTTAACTACAGCATACTTTGTGATATTTTAATTATTGATATATCAAAACATTCAGATGGGTGTGATGACTTGTTTTTTTATAATTTTTATACTTTTCAAAAATATTTAACATTATTTACAAATATTTTCCCATAGAAATACTTTGAGATCTCTTCAATTTCTTTAAAAACCTTATTTTCTTTGAAATCTCCTTCAGCATACTTGCTCTAGTTTTCTCTTTTAGCTTTTCTGAACTATTCTGCCACTTTTAACTCATTTAGCTACTTTTTGCTACTATTCTGCCAACATTAGCTACAATTCCTGCTACTTTTAGCTTTTGTTTTGCTACTTTTCGCCACTGTTCAACTTCTTTTAGCTTTTAAAAACATTCTGTTCATTTTACCTTTTACCTACAGTATTCCTCAATTTAGCTAAGGTTTTGCTCATTTCAGCATTGAGCTAGTCTAGCTGGTTTTACTTTCTGTTCTGTTTGTTTTAACTTAAACACTTTAGTTAAAAATTAATTCTTCAGCAAATTTCAACAAAGTCCTTCAGCACTGCACTTTAGCAGAAAAATGCACTTTCTCAAGTTATTACATTTAATAATGTACCTACAGCAACACCACAGGACTTTGAACTGTTCTAACCTGCCCCATGTGTGCTGCTGTATGTCTGAACAGGAAAACATGGCTGTCTGTGTGTGTGTGTGTGTGTATACTCACTTCCTCTGCTTCTTTTCCAGGTCATGGTTGCGGCTCTGTTGGCCCTCCAGGTGAAGTTTGGTATCCTGTAATTCAGAGGTCAGTCGTTGGGTTTTCTTCTTCAGCTGCTGAATGTTCCTCTGGGACTCTTCATTATCCGCCTGCAGGTCGCTGATCTGCACCAAGACACACACAAACACTTCTAATCACTGCCCACTGATCTGATAATACCCTATCAACACACCTAGAAGGGTTTTCTGTCAACATCAGTAGGACTATGAGGAAACAGTGTTCAGTTATAGATTAAAGCAATCCAGCATATATATTTCAATCATGCAATGCAGATCTATAAATAAAACTAAAAGGACACTGTCATGGTAGAAGTCAGGGAAAAGTCACCATCAGAATCATGCTGACACAATGGAAGGTTCACACAATGAGCCTGCAGAAATGTGAAGATTTGCAGTGACAACTTGTTCAAAATGTAACCAGTAAATCTGTATGATCACTTTTATAAAATTAAAGGCCAAGCATCTATTGAAGGAATGCCTTTCAAGCCAGAGTGTTAAACTGAAATTGTTGTATGCTGAGAGGGACCGAGTTATAGTAACTTTGAATAAACCTTGTAAAAGACCTTATGCTTGATCTTATTTAATATAGTGAGATCTCTTGAGGTGAGTTAGCGCTCAGAATATATCACTGGGATGACCCTCAACTACTACCACAGTGTTTTAAAACTTGCCATTGACTGGAGTCAACTCTGTTATCAAAATATGTCATGAAATACTAGATGGATTTTGAACTTTCAGAAAGCAATCATTAAATGAACATTTACAACTAATAAACGTTTGGAGTCAACCCAATGTAAGATCGCCGCCACAGCTAATTGACATTAGCCACCACAAAATTTGCTATACCTCAATCAGTTTTACAAATCCTGAGCTAAATCTTGCTTGGTAGTGGTTGATGGTTATTCCCTTGGTTTTCTCTGAGTGCTAATGCATCTTGCGAAATCCTACAATACTGCACGAGATCATTCATAAGACAATTTACAAGGTTTAATCAAAACAGCTACAACTCCGTCCCTTCTCAGCATACGATCATCTCAGTCTCAAACTCTGGCATGAAAAGCGGTAGGCAATATGCATTCCTTCTAGTAATGCTAGGCCTTTAATTCTGAATGTTTGGATTAATAAAAGGTGTGCATGTTGTGTCGAGGTCAGTGCATGTCCTCTCACCCGTCTCTCCAGCTGCCGTTTGTTCTGTTGTTCCACCTCCAGTTTGTCATCAAACTCCTGCTGCAGTCTCTTCTTGGTGAACTCGATCTCTCTGATGGCTCGTTCATACTTCAGCCTCCACTCTCCTCCTGCTCCATGAACACAACTCTGCTTCAGATCATTATACCTTCACAATACTCTCTACACAACATGTAGGAACTGACATAAAAATATATTTGCAATTAAATTCATTCACATCTCTTGATTTTTGAAAACAGTTTGAAAGCAAAGAATTCAGACATTTCTGCGCAACAAAAGGTCTTAATATAAAAGAGAAGATTTAGCCTTAATGCAGAAAATATGCCCAAAGAAAACTAAAGACCTGAATAAATACAACATTTATATACACCCAACATTCCCTCAGTATTTACTACTGTTGTTACAGATTTAGTGCATTCTATATTAACACTTCAGTAATATAGTTCATCTTCAATGTAATTCACAACATTAATTTAATGTGCACATCATACCCCCAACTGAGACAAGTTCATAACGTTCAGGCCCATCTGCAGCCTTCCTACCAGTTTCTGTCTCGTCTTTTCATCAGTTGCGGAGGAACATCCAGTTCTTGTTATGTTCTTGTAATGTCACTGTGTTCCACAGGATATCTAATGCTGGGAAATGTTCTGTAACCTTCTCCTAACTGATTCCTTTTAACAATGAGATCTTTTAGATGCTTTGTGAGCTTTCTGTGATTTTACTGTAGGATGGAACTGAAGAAATGTCAGGTTGATCAGAGTCTCTTTAATTGATGGCAGGTGTGTAAACAAGAAGGCTGAAGGCTGGAATTAAACCAGGTGGTGCTTAAACAAATTAATTAGTTTCAAGGTGTGCTCACTAATACAACCAGCTTATTACATCTTTTTATTATTATATTTTTCATGTGATAGATTTTTTTTTTGTTCAAGTTGAGTTGTACAGCATATACAGTATGTCACAGTAAATGTGGGAAACGTTTTGAAATAATTTATTATGGTTTAATTTTTTTGCATCACATCAATCTGGCATTTAACAGGTGTGTGTGGGTGTGGGTGTATACAGTATAGTAAAAAAACACCCAGCTTGCCTAACCCTTTTCCCGCATTCCATTTCAAGCTCAGGTCCTCTACCAGAGGCCTGGGAGCTTGAGGGTTCTCTGCAGTATCTTAGCTGTTCCTAGGACTGCGCTCTTCTGGACAGAGATCTTTGAGGTTGTTCCTGGGATCTGTTGGAGCCACTCTTCCAGTTTGGAGGTCACAGCACTGAGTGCTCCGATGACCACTGGTACCACTGAGGCCATGACTCTCCACAACTTGTCCATTTCCTCTTTCAGGCCTTGGTATTTCTCCAGCTTCTTGTGCTCCTTCTTCCTGATGTTACAGTCACTTGGGATTGCTACATCTATCACCACTGCTTTATTCTGTAGTATGTCAACCACCACAAGGGAGTCAGTGCTAACTTGGAGCAAGAGCTTGCTAAGCACCAGCTCTTTCTGTTTCCACCACTGTAAACCTGCTCGAGAACAGAAAAACTGGTGCTAACTCAGCACCAACTCTTTGCTTGGCCAAAGCAAAGAATCACTACAAGGAGACCAACAACCAATCAAAATATGTATTATTTTGATGATTATTTTAGACAACAGTTAGTTTCTTAATATTTACTGATAAACACAAGTGTTTCAGTAAAAAGAAAACTGAAACTGTTCTAAAAAGCTTTTATGTGACAAATAAAGTTAGTAAGTTCCTGCAGGTCATCTGGAACTGGACCATCTGTCTTTACTAAAGGCCATCCCAGCTGCTAACATGTCTTTACTATTTGGACCACCTGGACTGATAGACAGATGAACTCTTATCTGTAAACAGTAGAATATATGCAGTTGTGAACAGCAGAGCGTAACCACACTATTTTATTTAACAGATTAAATGTTTACTCAGCAGAGTATAAGGCACATCAGAAGCTGTCAGTCAGGTCTGATCTGTGCACACCCACTCAGCCCTGAGAAGATATCAGATCAGCTGTGTGGGAGTACCGACGCATCAGCTGACTCGTGACAATTACAACTCTTTTCAGCTTCAAGCAATATGAGATGAGTTTCTGAACAGATTGGGAACTAGCTAGTGTTGTTCTGAAGAAAGTGTCACCTCCTCACAGCAGGTTTGAATGTAGGAGTGATTCTCACCTGTGTCATCATCATCCATCTCTCCATTCAGCTCAGATGCCCTGATGAGTCGAGCCTCCATCACCTCCATCTCCATGGAATCCATCTGCTTCTTCATGCTGTCAAACGTACTCTGATTGAAAAGGGAGAACAAGTGGTTTCTATGACAACCGGAACATGGTCTTCAGAGCCAAAACAGAGTCCATAAAGTACTGATGGGACTATTTAAAGAGAAATAATCACACAGAATCATTTTACTTTTCACAACATGGAAGCCTAGACTACTTCTGATGGTGGAGGGCTCTTACTGCTTTGTCGGGAAATGACAAGATTGACCTCTGACCTCTGAATAAAATAGTGTATAAAAGTAAACATTTTACAGTTGTTCATAAACAAAATTCCAACAAAGCAAATAAATTCAGATCAAGTTTAAATAAACATTTTTACCCTACAAGTAAAAAAGAAAGTGAGATAACTTGGAAGTCAGCTGGGTGTTAAACAGATGAGTAGGTTGTTGAGATGTTCTCAGTTTGGTTATCATCCCAAAGGTCTAGGACTTTCAGCACTAACGATTGGTTTGAATCCAGTCTGTCGGACAGAACTCCCTCCATGCAAGCAGAAGTGTATTCACTGATGTGCCTCAGGGAACCGTCCTGAGATCACATTATTCTAAATATTAATGATCTTTACAGAAAATTACTGAAAAATTAATTTAAGTTTTAAGGAAGGAACAACTTCTGTTTACTTACACTAAATAAAACCCTTTTCAACTGCAACAAATATTTAATACTACTCAGAGCTCCCTGGGTGAATGGTGCCAAAAGCACCATTCACC
>JAOXNZ010000091.1:27753242-27764396 GCA_028566095.1 Kryptolebias brasiliensis
CTTGTGCTCCTACTTTTATGGGGAGAGTTTTGACAAAATATGTTAAAGAGGGCATTTAGCATTTTACATTTAGAGTCTGTGTAACAGCAGTTTATGTAAACATAAAAAAAAAATTAAATAAACTTGTCATTTTTTCTTTTGTGAACAAAGAGGATGTTGACTCATCAACTACAAGACTAAATTTAAAGGTCAGTATTTTGCAAATGAAAGTTGTACAGAAAAAAATATGACTTTTACTGGTTGCTTTAAATAGTTAGGTGTGCCCTCCAAACCCTAATACCCAACAACTGGACTCTTGTAGTTGGTTATAAAATGAGCTACGAAGGTTACTAATATAATTTCAACTATACTGTACAAAGTTGTTTGTTTATAACCAGAATGTTCACTTGAATTCTCTTATTTTAATTGTGCTAATTTGCTGATAACTTACAACATTTTATGGTTAAAAAAAAGAAACCTAATGCTCTTTTGTCTGGGTTGTAGATGAAGGTTAAACATCAGTTTAACAGCCTCAGGACAAAATTAGTGGGTGTGCATGAGTTTAAACCCCCCCTTCAGATGGTGAAATTGTGTGAATCTTGTGTGTAAACTCACATCCTTGCCGCGGATCTGTTCCTCAGTGAGCTGCACCTCGATCAAAGGTCTGACGGTGGTGAAGAGCTTCCACCATGGCCAGTCTTTTACTCCACGATTCTTCTTTATGTTCTTCTGGATGCAGCGGATAGCCAGATCCTGGATCTGTGCAACACAAAACCAAACAGAGAAAATGCTTGCTGTATGTCAGTTGTAAAGGTATTTCTTCATAGAAACATATTTTTAACTCTATGTATATGAGCCCTGAGAAAAATTTGTCAGGTGGTGAAGTATACAGAAAAAAAAAAAGTCAAGATTATTTCACAGAGAAATGTTGACCGATCAATCAGGACTTGTCAAACATATGTAACTGTGAAATAGAGCTACACAGGAACAAGTTGGCTAATAACCTGATCTAAGACAGTCGGTGATCACCACCCCAGTCTAACAACAGCACCTAAAAACCTGTCAGGTCTCTGTTGTTAGAGATGGGTGGTGAACAATAATTTGGCACAGAACCAAATTATTAAGTTCAGTATGAGGAGAATGAACTCCCCCATCATGGGTGGTTATGGAAGAAGATTTTGCTCATCTAGTAGCATTGAAAGTCTTACTAGACTCACCTTTTCACTCTTCTACTTCTAGTTACACTAGGAACATAATAATAGCCACTTGTCTTAAAATCAGTTTGTTTTTTTTCAATTTAGACGCCATTTTTGGCTGCAAACACACTGTTGGAGCACCGCTTGAAGGGCATCACATTTTTCCTCCACCATTACTGAATAACACTTTCTCTATAAGACCTAGGTTAGGTATAAAAACATGGAGAGATTTGTCTGTTGATTCTATTTAAGAACTTTTTAATAGATACCTTTAAGCTCAACATCAGGTTTATTGCTGATCCCCAAAATTTCCAGCTCTTCCTAGCGCCTCTGATTTTGAAGGGTTTCTGCAACCTCTTACCAATATGAGAGAGCGATCTCTTCTATATATTTTTCATTCATGCAGGTGTCTACTTAGCTTGATCTCTCTCTTGCTAAAAAAAGGAATTAATTGTATTCAGAACTCTCCAAGCCAGGAGGCTAATACTGTTAAACTGGAAATCTGCAGCTCCACCTACATATACAAGCTGGATTAGGGAAGTCCTTTATTTTCTTAAACTGGGGGGAAAAAAACAATTCAGGCTGACTTTGGCCAATTAGGCTGTTTCATTTGAAATAATCTGTATTCCCTCTCTGTCTTATGTTAAAGGTGTGTAGGTAATGCTTTTTTTGTTTGTTTTGTTCTTCTATATTTCTCATTTATTTGCTCTATTATGACAGTTATTTTGTAATTTATTGTCTACTACACTCATTGGTTACCTTTGTGTTTTGTTTGCCTAACACTACTCTTATAGGGGTAGGTGCCAGAGTGGGGGGGTGTTAACATAATGTTAGCTGTTGACTAAAAAAAAAAGCAAAACATTCATAACAATCACTGAATGTAAAACGCACTGTTATTTTAAGAAAAAAAAGAAATGTAGACAAAATCGTGTAGATGTAAATCATTAAATCTATATATCTTTCTGTGTGCAGAAGTTCTACCTTCCTCTTCTTGAAGGCTTGTCTGGCCAGATATCCTCTGCAGGCAGCCTGGAACAGAGAGATATTCCTCCTGGTCTGGACATCCCGCTGCTCCTCCAGCCTGGACAAAGTCCCCGCTCTGAAGAAGACCTGCAGTACCAGACGGAGAGGTTTTTCTTTGTTTTGTTTTTTTTATTGTTGCTGTTAGAGGACAAGACAACCTAAACTCAAGCCAGGTATAATGTTAAAGACCGGTCAAGTCACCCTAACTACAGAGGCTCTGTGGTATTTAAAACTTTTCCACTGTGTTAAAAACTGTATGGGAGACAGACTTGAAATTGCTGATTGAACTGTTTGGGAGGACGTTGCAAAGTGGGTAAACAGATCTTCAATCTATTCATACAGTTTCCTGTAATGTCTTATTCAGATTCTTCACTGAGCTCACTATACTTAAGCCAGCCTCACAAAAACATTTGACACAACGGCCCCTCTGTGTGAACGATTGTTTCTTACATTAAATAATACAACTGAAGAGGATATTGCTCCTAATGTTTTAACTTCCTTGTTCAAGGTGTGACCTCCATTACTTGATCTTTCTCATGCTAAAACGGACTGTTAAATTGAAAATCTGCAGCTCCCCCTACACATGCAAGCTGGATTAGAGAGGTCCTTTATTTTATTTTAAGTGGAGGAAAAAGAAAAAAAATCCAGCTGACTTTGGCTGGTAAGGCTGAATCATTTGAAATAACCTGGAATCCCTCTCTGGCCCTTATGTCAGATCATTCTGAACTGAGCACCACAGTGATGTGTTTTGACATGTGTTTATATCTACTTATACAATGTGTCTTATTTTTTCTATTATTAGTTTTATCTTAACCTCTCTTTCTTTCATTAGCTTGTCATGGGTATGTGCCGATGTAAGGGGTGCTAGTTTGTTGTTGATATAAAATGTTTAATATTAAATAAGTGTTAAAGGAAATATCTGGTTCATTGAGCTGATGATTAAAGTTGGCAAATGATCCTTCCTTCTTGACCTGTATCTTCTTCTCTGAACAAATCTTAGTTTGGTTTGATTGTAAATGAATTCCACTCCATAAGTCCAAAGAAATCACAAAGTGACTAAAACATACTCTGTCATTTCAGCCAAATTTATAAAAACTCATACATATAATCAATTCCAAAACCCTCTAGTTCCAACCAAAGACTACATCACAATTACTACACCACTGCTTATGTAAAAATAATCTACCATAATTGCAAATATTGCAGTTTCAACCTTTATAATTGTTCGCATTAATTAGTCTAGAGTGTTATACCCATGATGATGAATCATCATATCTTATAGTTGTGCTGTATAATTTTTTTTTCTGTTACTTTTCCTTATTTCTGTTAATTTTCTTTTTGCAGTGTAAATAAATGTATATATTATAAAAAAATTGAACTCTTGTAATTATTGAGGTGCAATATGTATAACGTATGAACTCCCTTTCAGTAGAACAAATTCCTTTCTGTTCATTTGAGCCGTAATAAAAAGAGTGAATACATTTTCCAAGACTATTTCTTCCAAACATTAATCTCCTGTTTTGGTGATACCGATCACCTGGTGTCCTGTTAATAAGCAACTATTAATTAATCCATGTAGTTCCCATTTGTTACACTGATAACACTGTCGCTCTACTCATGATGCCACCACTTATTCCCCCTCTGTTGCTTATTCTTCGATGCTCCACTCCTTGCACATTCAATCATTTACTGACCCATTACTGGTCTGCATGTGAACTAGAGTACATCCAAATCAGACCACTGGTCCTTCTGGGTGCTGAACTGTAGTTCAGGCTGGACTGGTATGATGTTCATTTACTGTCATAAATCAACAGGGTACATTTTCCCCTGCCCCTGAAAACTCTGTCAGATTTAATGCTGCTGGTGCAGATGTCCTGTGCTCCTGTCTGAATCTTTCTGTTCATTTAGCTACCGTCTGGAATACACTCTGTGTAGGAAACAGCTAAAATAAACACACTCTCCACAGTAAAAAGTGTCATTTCTTATCTACAACACAGATGAAACTGATGAACATTATTACAGTGAATGAAGGTGCTGTGGGTAGAAATGTGACTGTAGTCTGGGAGGAGAAAGATCTGCTGTGCTCTTCAGAGAGATATTTGTCAGTGTGGGAGCAGTTTAATGAAAGGAGGCTCAGAGCCAAAAATAAAATCTGGCAGTGAACCACAGAGACAGTTTGGCAAAGACAGCTGGATCATTTGGCAGCCTGGTCAACATGCACAGTCCAAAACCTCATGAAAAAGAATTGTGTTGTTGGGGAACAAAATATGTATTGAAGATAATTATTGCTGTGTGATATTATGCACAGTCTGAAAGATATACATTAAATCTAAGGAAAGGCAAGGCAAAATTTATTTGTATATCATATTTCATATCAGGAGGCAACTCAAAGTGCTTTACAGAAAGACAAAAAAAATCTAAAATGGGTACTAAAAGAAAGAATTTGTATTCATATCCGTACTCTTATTTTGTTGCATGTTTACAGATTTAAAGATCTGGTTGATGCTGCTTCAGGATGACATGATGTGTCTAAAACCAGTACGTTGTTTCTAGAGCTTTTTCAAACAAACTAAACTTGTCTAAAGACTGATAAAGCATCTTTCTACCTTAATTAACCAATGAGCTTCACATAGGAGAGTCACCAACTCCAAGGTTTCTAAATGGACATTTTAACTGTTCATGACCTGATACTGCTGCACACAGCAGTCTTTTTTGTCTGAGGTCAAATGTTCTTAGTGCTAAACACCAATAAGTAATACAGTTTGTATGTTATAAAAAACGTTAAACTTGCAAACTGTTGTTACACAATTAGATAAAATTAGTTGTGGATGTTTATTCATAAAAAAGCTCCACTCCAACATCTCTGAACACAGTGCTGTGTAAACTAAGTGGAGTTTAACAGAAAATGTAGAAATTTATCACACATACTGTTCTGTCTGTGCAGCAAAGGTTTATAAAAACACATTTCTTATAAGTAAAATAGGGAATGTGCATAAGTCTGTGCAAGAGTGTGCTCACCCTGCTTAGCCCCATGTGGTAGTTGCTCTTCTCTAGCTCCAGGGACTCCAGCAGCTCCTCCACCGCCTGAAAACCAGCAGAACAAACTGTTAGTACACAGATATACAGGATCTGATGGTCCAAAAGATGCTTGCTTGAGTCCAATAAAAACAAACACTGACCAGCCCCTGCTATCATAAACACACACCTGACTCGAGGTGTCTCAGGGGATCTGAGAGCATCAAACATGTCGAACAGAGAAACATCTCAGCCTGGAAGATGATCTGTGACCTTTTACCAGGAGCTCAACTGTGGTTCTTAAACTTGTGATAACTGCAAACACGTCTCCTTGGACAAGAACAAGCAGCCTCAGAACCTGATAGTTTCCGGTGTCCTTCAGTCTTGTACACACAATCACAGAAATACTCGTTTTTCAGATGTAGCTCACACCAACATTAAAACCACTCCTTTTTAAAGTCTTGTTTCAAACTCCAGTGCTCTCCAGTTTTGAACTGAGAAAACTTCCCAGATGGGAAGTGAAATGTCCTCAACAACAGAATAAAACTCCAGTTGTTTAATTTTTTTAAGACTTCTTGGATTTTTCAGAAGAATGTTTTTAACCCTGATCTCTGGCCTCAATTAGACAGAAAAAGGCTCCTAAATTTAAGGGATGAACCAGACTTGTGTCGACACATTACAGATAACCAAGTTTAAATTGGATCTTTGTTGCCTGCAGTCTGTCACAGACACAATTTTCTCCCAATTCTTTAGCTGAATCCATGAAAAATACCAAAGATAAGAGTCTGACAGAAAACAGGATTTTAGCTCCAACAAGGTGATTCTCAAAGAGCTTTCATCTGCCCTATTTCTTCCACATGGGCGGTTCTACTTTCACTTTAAGCTCAGGTCCTCTACAAGAGGCCTGTAAGCTAACCGAGGGGCTGCATCTTTTTTAGAAAGAACCAATAGAACCAAGCTTTCAGAAATGGAAAAACTGGATTTATTATTAACTAAATAATTTTCTAAATACCAGTTTTTCTCTCAATTCATGTGCTTTTTTGTTTCTCAGGCGGTTTCCTTTCATCCATGCTTCCTAGATGAAAGTCCCCAGAGACTAGGGTCCAAACAGTTCTCTGTGTCTTGTCCATCTTTACTGAGCTCATCAGTATCTTCTGTCAGTGGTGGAGAGGAGCACAGTGAGACTTGTCTGATTAATTAATTCTGTTAAACAATAATTAGCAGTAGCTTGTTGTTGAAATCTCCTACATTTAACACCACAAACACTTAACACCTTTGTATCTGCACACAGAGAAGTCAAATGTAGAAATGTTTTCTTTTCACTCAGAACTGTTAATCAAGCCTTTGTGCACAGCTGCAATCTACTGCCTGAACACAATCTAAGACATTAATCGTTTGCTGCAGAATGTTCCTGAACCGTTCTGCCTCCTATATAAAAGAAATGGAGAGATAATGAGACAAGAAAATAAGTGGAAAGAGATGAGAAAATGGGAGGGGAGAAGAAGAGAGCAGAGGGAAGAGAAAGCTCTTCCCCGCTGGTAATTAATCAGTACAGTAGCCGTATGCTGTCAGCCTGCACAATCATAATTAATTACACACAAGAGCGCTCTTGGAGCATAAGGAGGACGGCAGGCAGAAGGAACCAGGAGGAATAAAAGGATTCTGTTCACACCAGAGATTTGACTGTGGAGGGCTGGAAGAAAATGACTGCATCTAAAGTGTGCACCTTTTCTCATTTATTTTAGTAAACAAACAGCAGGGATTTTTTATAAAATACTTTAGCATTTTAATCTTGTAAAGAATATGAAAAAGAACTGACAAATTATTTTCTTGCAAAATATTCACCTAGTTTGAAAGTTGGTTTACACAGAGTTGATATTATTCATATTAAATCTCATGAAATAAAATAGACCAATCTTCAAAACAGTCAACAAAGATCATATTAAAAACCTTGATTAAATAAGACAAGGTTCCCAGATATTCTCCAGCTTTAAATTCCAGACTTTTCCAGACTTAAACTTTTAGATTTTCTGAGAGCTGTCACCTCACAGCAAAAAAGCTGAAGGTTCAAAATTTGAACGCAGCCTTTCTAAGTGGAGTTTGCATGTTCTCACCGTGGGTTTTCTCTGGGTACTCCGGTTTCCTCAAACAGACCAAAAACATGCATGTTAGGTTAACTGGTACTTCTAAATTGGCACTAGGTGTGAGTGAGAGTGCAAATGGTTGTTTGTCTTGTTTGTCTCTAAGGCTACATTCACACTGGAGGTCCTATTTCCTCAAATATGATTTTTTGCTCAAATCCAGTTCGAAGGGAAGCACCATGTATTTGTAACAGATTCCCTGAAAAGTGAATCTATGATATTTTCTTAGTGGTGGATACACTGATATATGGAAATATGCGTCTTTCAGGTCAACAGACGTAAACCAATCAGAAAGGGCAAATCCCCATCGTCATCAGAAGCAGTCGATACTGTGCATGCCCTATGCACAATGACAGTTGATAACAAATCGCTTTCTGTGAGGGTCAGCAGCCACGTCCAGGAGTGGGAAAGCAACAGACCCATTTAATTTTCTCTTTTTTAATGTGTTTAACTGTGCCCTTGACCTTTGATCTGGATGCAGCAGTGAAACATTACATATTTTTGAACCTGAGTGTGTGCTTGTGTGACTCGTAGGTGGGACAGAGCTTGTTGTCCCAAAGGTCAAGCTTCGTCCTCTGGTTGGATATACACACAGCAGTGGTGACTTAGAGAGACACACACTCTTCAGCCAGGTGGGTGGAACTGGTGAACAGTGAACATCTAGCTTTCTCACAGGTGAGAGGGGCAGGGACATCAGGCCGCCTTCTTCTTCTTACAAGGAGGAGGAGGAGACTGGGCAGGTTGTCCTGAAGGGGCTGCTGCTTTCAAGGCCAATCCAGTCTTGCCTCCTGCCCGGGTGGGACGACTAGGGAGAACTGAGACTTTGGCTGTTCGGGGATCTTGAAATGAGTAGGCCGCAATGCTACCTGGGAGAAAGGTTCTGTTTTCCAGGGTAGGCAAAATCAGAGCGCCTCATCCTCTTTTTTTCTACACCTCAAATAACTGATGCATGGAGGCTAAAGCAGAGACGAAGATTCCCTCAGGCATGATCAGAATGTCTTCTTTCTTTCTGAGGTTGGTCAGGTTGAGCCACCTTGCTCTTTCCTACAACACCATCACCCCCATAGATTTCCCTATGGCCTGAACTGTGTAGAGATGCATGCGAAGGCAGATGTCTGTGATCACAGTAATTTTCTACCACACGTCAGGCTTAGTCACTATAGGCCTTTCCATACTCCATGAGAAGTCACAAAGTAGGCTCTCATTCATATGGTCGCATGACAAAAATTGCATCATTTTTGTTTGCATAGCAGCTTCACCCGCCCCTTTGTGACACAAGAACGTGACCGAACCTTTTCGCAAGTATTGTGTGATTGGTCAGAAGTTGTTGTGGGAGTGTTTATGCAGAAAAGCCAAGAATGCACAGGCTTCGGGCTCTGCCAGTGCTCTGCGAACATGAACGATCCCCAGACAGATGGGACAAGCTTCATGCTGGGCCTTCTCATGAAGCGAGAAGCCACACCCCTGAGGACAGGGGCGAACAGAAGACTTCTTCGCGTCTATCAGCTTTGTGCTCATCGCGAACAGAACGCTAGCTATGTGAGCACATCCGAGTCTATGTTCCCACATAGCTAGAGACTCACCCTTTTCTCATCTGTGACAATGTAGTTGCGTCCGTGTTTCTTGGTCAGATGTGGTGCCAGGACATCAAAGCGCCGGCGAAACTCTGAGAACACCATGTGGTCAGGATACCCTGGAGGCAGAGAGGGGGTCAGGGGTCGAACAGCAAACAAAAAGGTTAAAGTAAAACCAACTTTAGTTTTAAGCAAAAAAGATGTAAAAAATGTAGAAGAATACAGTTTTCTATGCTTTTAAATAAACTTATTAAAACAGCTTTAGACTAGAACAACTAAAAACATTACAAAATAATTAGAACAAGTAAAAGCACTGACAACAGCAGCTGATCAAAGATTAATAAAATTCACGTTTGTTTTTCCTTAAATGGTTAAGCCTAACTTCTTAATGTGAGAGTATAACTAACAGAGTTTAAATTTTATCGAAAGGCTCTTAGACATCATATCGTTAAGAAATTTTTCCCAGTGAATAAAATATTTGTGAAGCCACAGGAGACAAGAGTCAAATTTAGAAGACCTCAGACAAAAGTTAAAGTTTGATGAACTCTGGACCGACTATAGATGTGAAACAGCTCAATCTTTCTGACAAGTTCATAAAACTTTGTTGTAGTGTTGGAAGAAGTGCAGGAGATTATTTAAGTTTCTATGCTGCAGAAAGACTGGTTTGAATTGGAAAATATTTCTGATACATTCATCAAACAGAGGGGCCAGAGACAGCAGAAAAATAAACGAAGGTAGGAGTGCAGTGCTGGGAAACAAAAACAAGGTTCGGGACATGTAGCTGTGTTCTGAATGTTTACAGCGAGAGATGGCTGGAGGAAAAAGTTTTCCTCATTATGTTCAAATCATATCAAGGTTATATACACACTAGTGTCAGTTTTTATCTATTATTAACTACCACTATTTCTTATGTTTTTTTGAAAGTATACTTGATCTATAATATAGTTTGTTTTTTGCAACATTTGCTTTAGTATTGTTGACAGTTTGATAAAGTGTTAAAACTTTTTTGGCATTAGATTATTTGGTGTAACGATGAGGAGTTTTGCTCTACTCAAGACAATGCTATGGTTCATCAGCCTTCTCTGCTCACTGAAGTAATACAGTATATGAAGTGTTACATGACTGGAGGACTATGTGTATTTCCCCCCTCTTGTTTGTTTCTCCTTAGGTTCAGAATGCAGGCTGGTGGCAATTTGGAGTTTGAGCTCTGATTGGTTGGAGAGTTTGAAAGGACCAATCAGGACTCAGGACTGCCCTTTAAAGGAAGCTCTCCTGAAGGGCTGTTTTATTTTCTTTTTTTCTCGCAACGTAACATGAAGGTTTTGCTGAGGTTGAGCAACTGGCATTTGCACTACATCCACAAGCAAGTAATCTATGACTCATTGTTTTCAAAAGGTTATTTTAAGATGTACATATGAGAGAGCATAGTCCTGCAGCATACAGAACTTAACAAACCGCAAGACGTCCTCAATAAAGTATTTTCAACAGTTTGAAACACAGGACCAAAGTGGACATGTTTTTCCAAAACGCACAGGGCTACAGTCAGTAATAACTAACAAGGTTTTAATGATTCCTTCCTCACCTTGCCTGTAGATGCGCAGAGCATCTAGCAGCTTTGATCCTCGAAGCTGAGCTCTCAGGAGGTGCAGGTCCAGAGTCATCAGGCCTGAGTCGGGACTCTCGCCGTGCGTTACACGGAGATCAGCTCCTCCAACTGCCTCTGCTTTAGGCAGCAGGCAGTGGACAAAGTGAACTTTGGACCGACGCACCATGTCAATCAAAGCATCCTGAAAACAAAAAGCAAGGTCATGAAAACAGGGGCCTTTAATAACAGAGAGGATAAAAGATTTAGAAACTGGATCTCCAAAAAGCTCATGACCTATACTTTGTTCACTAATAAAGTTTTCAGCTTCTGTAGACAAAGCATGGTTTGGAAGTTTTCTCTGCTCCTAATATTAATGATCATTCTTGTCAGAAAGGCTGGTAAATTAGTGTAGAGTTAAAATAAATTAACAACCAACTTAATAAATTAGATTTTCTGTTGTTTTCTCAAATACAAAAAAAAGTTTGTTTTACTGTGAATATTTTATTTTGAACACAGACACACATATATATACACATATATATGTGTGTGTGTGTGGGTGTGTGTATGTATGTATATATATATATATATATATATATATATATATATAAAGATGAAATTGATATCTGTATGTTACAGCTGAA
>JAOXNZ010000091.1:27764496-27774836 GCA_028566095.1 Kryptolebias brasiliensis
GAAATTGATATCTGTAGGTTACAGCTGAACAAGAATCTGAAATTACATCGACCCACAAAACTAAAATTGATGCATCTACGAAAGAAAGTGTCTGCAGTGAACAACTTCAGGACAAGCCAGTTCAAAGTTGTTGAGGTAAAAGCTGAACAGAAAAGCTGGTTTGTGTATCTCCTCTCACTTACCACTTGGAGTTTGACCTGAATACATAGACTCTTCTTCTTGACAGCAGCCACACCTGTGGTGAAGGTCTTCCTCATGCTGGTGGCTCGCCGCAGGGCCAGCTGGGAGCTGCCCTCCAGACCAGCAATAGACCCCGACAACACTGTGGCCCCACTGGAGCGGCCCAAAAACAGACCACTAATGTTCTTCCTGTGGTGACAAAAATGCTGGCTGTCATTTTCAAGGATGAACATCAGAAACAGTAAATGAATAAAATATGCATAAAAACTGCAGCACCATCATTACTATTCACCCGTTTCTCTACTGTTTTCTACTCAGAGTGATGATTTCACACTAACCTTTGAGCCATTTAAACTTTACAACCATTTTATAAACTTCTTATTTCCACAAGCTTCACACCCTCTTATACAGATTATTTATCAAAGTGTAGATATTTTGTCTTCTTTCACCCAGAGTGTCTCGTACTGCTATAGGACTGATGTTTTCCACTAAAATCCCTCCAGAGGTCAGAGTGAACTCACTAAAACTCTCACTGACTTTCATTGTGTCTGAGCTCAGTTTACTCTTCTCAACGGGAAATAAAAGGTCTTTTTAAATTTTTATATCTCCTACATAAGACTGTAAAAACATAAAAAATAAGATATGTGACAGTTCATACCCCAAAACATCTGTACTTTGTTAGAGTAGATTTTTACTAAAGGAAGTTGAAAATTATTAATGGGCTTTAGAAACAAATGTTGATGAATGTTGGGTTTGGGTTTTACACTTCCCTCTGGAAGTACTGGAACAGTGAGGCCAATTCCTTTCCAATGTGATTGGACACACCTGGGCAACAAATAATGTGTCAGTCACATGATTTAATACTTTTGCTCACCTAAGAATTTGGTGTTCAATTAAAAATAATGATATCTTCTAAGTTGTGTATCCAATCTCGATGTAAACACTTGGAAATAAATGCTGAGATATTGCTTCTTGTCTCATATTCATTTTTTGATGTCAAACCCAAAGGGTTTCAGCCGACAGCAGAAAGGAAAGGAACTGGCCTCACTGTTCCATTACATTTAGAGTGGCGTGTACGTGGATTTGACAGGTGCTGTATAAATAAAAGTAGATTAAGTGACAGTGATGTTATATAAAAATAAACAGAAATAAATAAACTCAATTAAAGAGAAAACCTGAGTTAACTCCCACTGAATTGAAAGTTGGATTTGGAATTAAACCAGTTTAGTTTTTGTAAATATTTGGTTACAATTTAGAAGGTTTTTTTCATTGATTTAGTCATCAAATTGATCTTAAACCGACTCCTCTTATTTTGACGAGGGGTTGAAGTGAATTGGATTTATTTTTCGGTTTCCTTTTCAGCAGTGATAATGGACATAAGGGAGCTCGTACTTCTGAGAGTCCTGCAGTAACACAGCAGCGTTCTGGGCAGCAGGATTGTTCTTAGCGTGGCTCAGCCAGCCCTGAACATTGTACTCCACCCAGTCTGTCCCATGGCTGTGGCCCAGCAGGAAGAGGTGAGGCTTCTCTCCCCGCAGCAGCAGACTGGCTCCTGCAAAAACAAAAACAGGAAACACCCCCTCCTCATTAAGCATCAGGAGTATTATCAGTGTCATCAGTGCAGCTGACTGTTTGATCAGAAGCTGATGGATTGAAGCTCACCTTTGTTTTCTCCTTGGCTGGAGCTGTAGTAGCTGAAGAGTCTCTCCAGCATGGTTTCCTCAGAGCCCCCAGGCTGAACAGCCTCCTCCTCCATTAACCACAAAAGACCTCGAGCCCCCTCCGTCCGAGCCAGGGTACGAACCTAGTACCAAAACAAGCAGAGGAGAAACAGTTGAGAATTACTTCTCAATGACCATGACTGGTTGATCTCTGAGAGCCATGAAAGAAGTTTAATTTTTATTGTTAATATTATTAAAATCATGGCAGCCCAAACTAGTACTGAGCAGACAATTATCCCAAAAACAATCTCATATAATTTTTTTTGCTGGGACAGGAAATAAAGCAAAAATATAATTTTGATTTAACTACATACAAAACTAACAGAATATTTTACAGTTTTTCTTGTCATCCTGACTGTATTTTAAAATATAAATAAATATTATAAATAATAGATTTACAGAGGGTCTATCCACAGGCCCCTCCTGTCCTCACAGAAACTGGTACAGAAGAGATAGTTTTGTATGACATCTGAATAACAATGGAAAACATCCAAAGTTAAAAAAAAGTGCAGATATTCCAACAGGACAGGTTTTACATGAGAGCAGCAGAGTGGTGACATCTACTTACCAGAGCTTGGGCTGAGGCTTGATCAATAACTGCTACAGACAGAGACGTACTGGACTCTATGTCATCTAAAACAAGCTCTATGTTTTCCTAGGAGGGGAGGGGATAAAGGCTCAGGTTAGTAAGTTACAAGACATTTACTACAACAAGATGAGCTGAGCAAGAAATCAGGTCAAAAGTCAGATTTATGGTGACTTTGCTCCACTCAGATTAGGTTGTGTGAGTCTGCATAGAGTTTCTAAAATATAATTTATTTGTTTTAGCAGGGAACTGTGTTAATGTGTTTTAGATTATTGTAACAACTTTAAGTAAAAACGTAGAAATCAAAGAGAATCTAAAAATTGTATCTATGTTTCAACAGCAGATTCTGATTGCAAAAAATATATTTTTTATTGTAATGTGCACCAACTAATCTGCTTGCGTTTATGAAGATCATGATTCTTTTTAAGAAATAGGACGTGGACTCTGGTATAATACTCAGACCTTGAGAGGAACAGTTTCCTCAGCAACTGCATCCAAACTGTGATATTCTCTAAAAACTTTAGTGAAAACAGCAGGAATCCTTCAGTGTCATTACTGATGAGCACCAGTTCATTTTTGCCTTCATGACCCAATAACTATATTATACTAAATCATGAGACCTCAAATTATGACTTAAAGAAAATATCTGATTATGCTTTAAAATGACTGCATAAAATGTTTTCTAACAGCCTTAAAATGATTTAATATAAAATGTATGTTTGTATTTCTGCACCTCCTTGTATCTCTCCAGTTCCCGGACGAAGGTGCGTTCATGGAACAGTGTCTGCAGCCTCTCCTGGGTGTAGTTATGGCACAGCTCCTCAAACGTAGCCCCCCGTTGCTGCTGAGCCAGGCGGGGGTTTTGGAAGCCTGGCGTGTCCACAATCAGCAGCGAGCACAGAGAGTGCTGACTAGACTTCAGAGCCCTGAGAAAACAGGGGGAAGGCATAAAGAAATTGTGAAGAAAACAGGGGGACAGCATGAAGAAAAGATGAGGGAAAACAGGACGAAATCATGACAAAAACATGAGGAAAACAGGGAGAAAAAAAACGGGATGAAAGTTTGAAAAACTTATCAGGAAAACAGGCGAAAAATGTGATGAAAACATGATGAAATATGAGAAAAATATGAGGAAATCAAGAAGAAAACAGGATAAAAAGGGAAAGAAATTAAAGACCTAGGACTTCTGGAAGGAATGCCCATCACCCGCCTACTTTTTATGCCAGACTTTTAAACTAAAATCAACTTTTGATGAGTTGTAGTCATTTTGGGTAAACTTTGAAAATAAAATTATGTTCAATCTCATTCAATATTGCAATATCTCACATGATCTTCCACGTTCTGTTGTGCTTGGATTATTTGTTAAAATTGTCAGCTACCACCACAACAAATTTTAACATAGTGTCTGTAAAATTCACTGAGTTATAGCTATTTATGTTTTGACTAAAGTAACTAAAGTTAGCTGTGGCGGTCATCTTGAATTGGGCTGACTCCAAAAGTTAATCAGTTGTAGATAGGGATGCACGGATACAGATACCAGTATTAATTATCGGTTCCAATACCCTGTGCCTGTACTCGTACTTGTACTTGCAGTAATGCATCAAACATTTAAACACAGATCTCACACAATCCGTGCTCAGAGTAGAAGTTGGGGATCAGTCTCAGTTACCATCATACACCATATACACCATATCTGTAGTTGACCAAGTTGACCAAGTCAAAGACATTTTTGTGTTTGCTATAACTGCTTTGCTGTTGCAGCCATTTTTAATTTGGAGAGTCCTCATGTCACTGTTATGTTACTGGACAAAGTTCCCCTACCTACAGTAATTAACACCATTTTCATTAAAACAATGCACAATTTGTTTATGATAAATGTTGAGAAATAAAGCATGAATGAAAAGTTTGGATATTAGGAATAAAGTAGTTTACAACACTAAACATATCAAACAAAAACTGAAAATAGACCTAAAGTTGTTACCAATAAGACAAGGACACACATTGCAGAGGAAACTGTGACTTCAAACCTGGGACAAAAAGTTTGTTTACAAAAATTAAAAAATAGATTAATTCCATTTAATTACACAAAGGGAAGAAAAACAAATTCTGAGCTTAAGTTTACCTTTCTTTCAATCATCAGTTTACCTGAGAATGTGCAGCAATCATAAATTCAACTAACATGCCTGATAAAACAAACACATGCACGATAACATCCCAAGTGCTGATACAAGCTCATAACTTTTCTTTTATCTACCACGATAAACAGCCACTACTGCATCCAAATGAGAGACAGAGAAGTGAGAAACAGCACACTGTCAACAAGACTTTACACATTTATATCAACAGGATCTTATCGGCTTTTGTGAGATTTAGAGTCATTTATTTCCTGCGCCCCCGCACTGAGGACAAAGCCTGTCGACTGTACAGAAAATTTACTGTAGTTTCAGCCAGCAGACAGTGGACAGTCTCTGCAACTTTACGCAGGTCAGAATCTCAATGTGTTGGTGAAACAAAAACAACTGAAGCCAAAAGGGCTAAAACATTCACTTTACAAACACACCTTGAATGGGGTTCATTTCAAAAGTTCAGTTGTAAATCAGTTGTAAATTCACACTTGGGGTGTAATGAGATCTCGTACAGACTAAACTGTCACAAGAGTTCTTGTCAAGTTGAAATTAAATTCGGGTCATTACCCTTAGATGCATTTTTTTTTTGTTTTGTTTTACATTTTGAATTAGCCCTAGTGTGGTATCTACACTGCTAATATGGAGACGTTACCTGTTAATAAGAGAGATGACCACAGTGAAGAGTTCCGAGTACAGTCCTGATGCCATGGCCTCCAAACACTCCAGAGCTGTGAATTTAGAGCCTGACACCAAACAGATCATTTACACTTTTACCTTTGACGACTCTTTTATAGCCAATAAAAAGAACAAAAATATAGCCAGCTTTAAAGATGATTCATGTCTCTGCAGTTGAGGATTTACCTGAGCTGTCTCCTTGACCAGCATCATCCGGCCCCCCTCTGAATGAGGTGGAGGGCTGCAGTCCTCTGGCCTGATGTTTAAAGATCAGTGAGGACAGTTCTTCCAGGGTGCAGCCCAGCAGATAGGCCGCCTTTTGGGCCCATTCGTGACGGGCAAACTGCCGACGTCCCACTAAAAACAAGGCAAAAGATGTTCAAAACTTTACAAAATCTAATAACAGGCAGACAAACAAACAAAGAACATAACATGTAGAAAGAAAAGGAAGAGGAAAATTACACGAAGTGAGAAGAAGATGATCCAGCTTTTGGAACCCAAACTATTAGAACGTGGCTGAACTGCAGCTAATTTGGAAAACCTCCTTCAGTGTGAAGGCATTCATGATGCTGCTATGCTCTTTGTACTCAAATAGAAAATAGCTGGAAAAAAACCTATGTCCTTCAGACACTTTCCTGCTCCTTCACCATGTTCTAGACATCAACACCACATTCCTACCATGATACTGCCACATACACCCAAGACTGCCTCTGCACCCTCCCTGCATGAGGAATGGAGTATGTCCAGCATGTGGTTACAAGTAAAAAAAAAAAATAAATTTAATGTTCCTGACAGAACTAAGCTAACATGGTGTAACTACAGTTATCAAACAAAGTGTTAAATCACTCTGTCACAGTGGGTAAAATACATAGACATCTGGCCCAGACTCTCTGTTGTGCAGGTGTTGTGAAATAAATTATGCTTCTGTAAAATATAGAGAAACAACTAGTTTGAAATATTATTTCAGTGGTATAATCTATGACTTGAACAGATCTATATTTTTAATTTTCGTGTCATGAGTTCTGACACCAAAGCTCTGAATGCCCAGGTCTAACCAAAATGATGGTTTCAGCCTCACTGTGGAGGAGGAAGCAGGTGAACCTCGACCACACCCAGCCTTCTTCATTCCTGGTCCAGCATGTCTGATCATGATCAGAACAAGTGCTTCTTTGGTGAACTAATGAACAAATTAATACTTTATTTATCCTTGAGGAAAATTAATCTGTCACAGGAGCAGACATAAAATAAATTTCATATCATAACAATAAAACATCAAAAATATAAGAATCAGAAGTAATGTTCTATAACATTAAATTAACCATAATATTTTCCATAAAGATGAACTGTTAAACAGTGAGATGAAAAGCTGAAATGACCTCCTGAAGCATTCTTTATGACAGCCGAATGAGTCTGTTGGAGAATAAATTCTGCAATCATGTAGGTGATGAGATGGATGGAGAGCAGTTTTATTAGTGTCCTCCTGTCCCTCACAGAGTCAAAAGTCTCCAGGTTCTGTTCAATGAGTTTTTCAGCCTTATTAATGATTGTTATTAGTCTGCTAGCATCTCTGGCACTGATGCTGCTCCCCCACAGAAGATGGCACCTGCCACCACAGACTGATAAAAGATCTGCATCATCTTAGTGAACCTGGGTTTTCTCAGAACATAGTCTGCCCATCCCCTTCTTTTCCACAGCATCACTGTTGGTGCTCCTGTCCAGCCTCTTGTTCAGATACACACTCAAGTACTTGCATCTGACTACAACCTCCACTCCATCATCCAGGATGTTGATGAGTGTGGCAGAAGACATATTTTTTACTACAGTCCATCACCATCGTTTTGGTCTTGGCCACATTCAGAAGCAGATAAGTCCTGTGGGACCACTTAAAGTTGTCTACCAGTTCCCTGTACTCCAATTCCTGACTGGACCAAAGACCAGCTCAGGGTCCTTCCCAGATGCACAAACTGAGGCCTGTCTGGCAGATAATCAGCAACCTCCCGTCATTACCCTCTAAATTGTTCTTAAACTTGTGTCAGCACAGATGGATGAAACTAACAGGAACTGACAGAGAAAGGTGTCAGTCACCACAACCATGGCATCAATTGTGCAATATTTTTGGTGTCTTAGAAGAATTGAACTTCATCTAAAACAATATTTCCTCAGCTGATATTTCCTGACGGCCGTGGTGAGAAGAGATGTTCCACACTTCTCTTTAAAATCTCAAGTGTTCAATTTAGATGAGATGTTTATTTATGATCCACTGTATCTTTCTAATCAGATCATTTAGTACCACATGAAGAACACCATCACATCAGAACAGAAACATGTAAACACAGGACCAAAGTAATTCCACAGACATCATCAGAGCATGTTTAGCCACAAGTCTTCACATTAAGCTACTGATCACTCTGCTGCATTGTGTTCAAATAAACTGTAAATGAAGATCAACTGAAACAATACTGATAAGTAATCAGACAGAGAGCAGAAACACAGAACAGCTCAGAGCTGCAGAGCATTATATGAGGTAAAACGATCAAATTTGATCAATGCTGTTATTTATTTTATTTATCTTTGTTACCCATCCAATGTCTCTAAATGGCTGATCAGAAGATTGCACCCAGGGTTGCTTTTCTTGTATTTGTAGAAACATGACTGCAGCAATTTAGACTCCTGGGTTACTCAAACAGCTAAATGTTATAGACAGCACCAGGAGGGGTGATTCAGACATCACACTCACATGTTCAACTGTTATCTGTGTAGTGAGAAGCAGTGCTGGAGCTGAATGAGGCTGATGAGAGGTGGAGAAGTGGCAGTGCTTGTGCTGCATGGATGTAAGGGGACAAAAAATAAAAGTCCAAAACTGGAAAATGTGCTCCCGTGGAGGCAAAAAAGAAAACATCCAAGGTTACAGACTCACATGACCATGGTAATGATAAATAATAACTAAAGAAAACTTGTCCAATGCTGTCTATCTTAATTTTCTAATTTCTAATAAATTAAATCCTAAACTTAGGGGTAGCTGCAGTGACTGTGGCAGCTGTGGGTACAAAGTGGGCCAAACTGGGTACAATGTGGGCAAAGACATCATGTGAATGGCCTAAAATACAGTTTTAGAAGCCGTGTACACAAAAATAGGCCATAATCTTCAAAGACTGGCCACACAAAACGCAGCCACATGTCTTACTAGTTGCTTGGTCAGAAACACTCATTTAGTGAGACTGCAACTGAAAATTTGCCTATTTAAGTCACCAACTAATCTCTATCTCTCACAGCCAAGTGAGATATTACCTTTAGTTGTTAAACTCACACATTCTGACCTTCTGTTTCAACAAACTGCATCCTAATTTTTGCTCTAGAGCTAGACTGGTTAAAAGTCCCCTTCTGCTGTTGGATCATGTGAAAAGACAGTTGTATGGGTTTTTTTTTTTTGTTTGTTTGTTTATCCCAGTGAGGAAACCAGGGTGTGAGAGTCCCAGTTCACCACTGCATTAGATCACAGTGTTAAATTAAATATCACACAGTGACTAACAGAGCTTTTAAAAATACTGCAGTACATATCGTATATCACAATGAAGCTTCAAAATATTATAATTTCAATGTTTGGTTATATCACCCTACCCTATTACCATATATCTACAGCATGCATGAATGCAGCTGAAATTTTCATAACCTTCAACGCAAAACCAATGCGACATACGTAACAGAACAAATCATTGTTACATCATATACGTCGCAAGACTTCACTTGTTACAACATACAACTCTTTACCTTACATTTTGACCCACATACAAAGAATTTTAAAATAGACCAAACCAGTAACAACCTGCCTCAGCAGTCAGTCAGAGAGTAAAACAACCAGAAGCTTCATACACAGATCTACTGGGTAAACTGGGAAATACACGTTCTAAAACAGAAAGTCAGAAAAACAAAAGGAGGAGGTTTACTTAGCCAGATTAGGAATGCACAGCAGTGTGACAGGAGCTAAAGAGTGAGCTGAGGGTGACATGGAAAGAGATGTGATTTTCATCTTCCACAACAGAAAAGGGTGAAACAGGGAGCAGAGGGGGCTGTCACCAAGTAAACACAAAAATACAAGAGAGGAGGCAGAGGAGAAGCAAAAACAATAAAAATGCTAATGACTTAAAGCCTGAAAGGAATGATAAAGGTATCGGGACAGAAAATGCAAAGGTACAGGCTCTGAAATAAAGTTTTCTAAGAGGAAAACAGTCAACAATGGTCATGTTTTTTTCATTACCTTCATCTCCGTCTATGTTTGAAAGGGCGCAGCATGCAAACATGCAAGTAAAGAGAGGAGGTTAGAGACAACACACTTCCTGGATGCATCAAGGAAAACAAACACAGAGCCATCGTGTTGCTTCAGAGGAGTTAAAATCCTATACCAAAGGCTGTACACCAGACCCCTTCACCTCTGAAGGGGTCTGGAATTTCTGTCTAGTCTATCCATGAGTCCATCATCCAGAGCTGAACTAAAATACAACAAAATCACTGTTAGCAGCTTCAGAATGTATTCAAATCTTCACTTTAAGCAATTTTGTTATGTTGCAGCCTGATGATACAATTGTTGATTTTAGGGATGTCCGGATCAAAACTTTTTGTCCCCAATCTGAGTTTTTTTTAAATCAAGGATAAGGATCAGCCAATCTGATACACAAGCTTGCAGATTACATACTAAAAGTACAATAAAGTTATTAAAATCTATGCCACCTTGTGCTTTACACCTCAGCAGCTCTACATTGCAGTAAAGAAAACCTGTTAACATTTTGTTCTTTGTTGTTTGTTTGTTTTATTTTTTTATTAACAAAGAAAAAAAATGCCAGGTGCAAGCCTTTTTATCCATCTCAGGAAGCCCTGTAAGGGTAAGGGTAAGAGGGTAAGACTATTGCTCCAACATGCTGGTGTAGATTCTCAGTCATCCAGGACATGGTAAATCCAAAAAAGGTTAAAAACAAAAGCGACTGGACTTCAATTTGTAGTTTGAAGATGTTTCGCTTCTCATCCGAGGAGCTTTCTCAATTCAAAAATAGAGAGTGT
>JAOXNZ010000091.1:27786636-27802206 GCA_028566095.1 Kryptolebias brasiliensis
ATTGCTTTCATGTATACATACATTTAGAAAGTAAACAATTTTGTTATTTTTTATTTGATGCTATAAATTTGTATTTTGTTTGTAGAGTGACTTGTAAAACCTGTCCAAAGACAACTAATTAAAAACAGTCTTCTGGCTAACTCTGGTACATTTACATTAATCTAATGCTCATTAATGTATACTGTCTTTGATATAAAAAAACAAACAAACAAACAAAATGGAGATCAATGGCATTATGGTGAAACACATGCGAAAATCTGGCTCTCTTTGGAGCTCCACTGACCTTACTCCTGTCGTCTCTCCTGTAGAACTGATTATTATTTATGGGACCTACTTCCAGGCAGTTAATGGAAGTAAGTCCCATAAAAACAGCTTTTCTTGGTGGGTTTTTGTGAAGAATGCTTGTGTCTTTAAGGACATTTTGTTTCAGTTTTACTATACTGCTTTGGTTTTCACAGTATGGGTGAAGTTGTTCGCTCTGAGACATCCTCCTCTCTGGTATTTGTTGTTCTGTTCAGATGTAATTACAACCAGACAAAGCTGAACTTATGGTTTCAAATTAGGAGAGTATTGTACATTCACTCGGAATGAAAAGGATTTCCTCCTGCGGCAAGCGGCTCAGTTTTCATCATATGAAACAAATGAGGAATCAAGAAGAATGTGGCTGAAAACGAATGATTGTGGTCTGAAGAGACCAGCAAAAACTCTGCATGTGTTGATTTTATTTTGTGGATAAGAAGCAGACTCAGACTCAGACTAATGGAGGGGAGACAGCAGACCGACGGTGGTGCTGAGAGAAGAGAAAATGGGTGAATTACTAAAGGTTTATTCCAGCTTTTCAAAATCTAATAGGTAAGGCTATTTTCAGTAAAAACTAAGAACACAGATGTAGGTTTACCCACAAAAATTCTGAACTGATTTTTGCCTGTCACGGTCAATGGTCAATTATTTCAGTAATGATGTTTAGTTGTACAAGATCTCAAACTTTCACAGTTTTTATTTGATCAAGCATTCACATGTGATGGGGAATATGCAGCATTTCAGCATTAAACAAACTTGCAGAGTTTTACTCAACTACAGTAAAGAGACAAGTGATTAAAAAATAAACTTACAGTTGAACCTTAACTAAAAAAGTGAAAATAATTCATATTTTGATGAATATATTAAATTAGTGCAAATTTTAACAAGTTTAGGTCTGTGTCCTCACATTAATGGAAAAATTAAGGTTTTCAATAAAACTTAACCAAAATGAATAAGCAGAAGCCATTCATTCAAGGTTTAAAAGGGGTTGAACTTCACGTGTCTAAACTGGCATTTTGATAAACAATCACCTATTAAGTTTGATGATTTTTACAGATTTTTCTGCAGAATGCTTCACTGACAGTTGATATTGTCACACACAAACTTTGAAATTGTATAAAATTATCTACTCTTTTGCAAACAAACTACTCCTACTCCCACATCTCATTTTGTTACATTTACAAATTATACTTTAAAACATAGGCACTTTTGTGTTCTTTCACCTAGTGTATATCTCACTGCTGTAGGACTTATTGTTTTCTCATAATCTTAGTTCTCTTTACACTTCTTTTACAGTTCATACATCAAAATGTAGGCATTTCTTTCTGAGCTTAGATAATTACAAAAGTTATGTTGGAGTTTTGGGCAGCAACTGCATCAACACTCTTTACCTTTTCTGCAGAAATGTTCTAGTTTGTTGTTACTGTTGTTGTTGCATTAAAGGTATCACTCCTTTCACATGTTCATCTGGAACATCATGTAATTTCCAGTGAACAATGCACATCTTATTGAGGAACGGCAATCTACTTTCACTTATTATCGCCTGCCACCATGAATGGCAGGTGATCATGTAATTGACTGAGTGTGTGTGTATGTGTGTGTGTGTTTCTATGTTCATTTGTCTCCAATAGTTAGGGGCAACTTTTCAAAACAGATCTTAAGCAATCAGTTAGGGTTCAGAGTATGTGTTGGGAATGACTCTCAGCTATTACCAAATCAAATTTTAGCCCAGTCTTTTTAAAATTGACAGAGTTGTAGCCATTTTTGTGTTTGATAAAGTCACCTAGCCATCTTAAATGGGATTGGCTCTAACAGTTAATCAGTTTTAGATGTGCATCCAATAAATGCTTTCTGAGAGTTTCAGTAAAACTCTTCCAGTGGTTGTGAGGTTGCATGATATTAGAAAAACTTGCAATGTGTGATATTATTGTTTAATATTGTGACAATGTAAATTGCAAACCCATATTTTCATCACTCCCCACTTTCTCTTCAGAATAACCATCTTCTACACCAGGTGTGGGCATCAAAGCCAGTGAGAGTCAGTTGGATTGACCGAACGTTATTAACAGCAGAACATGAATGTATGGTACTTGTAAGATGATGGTCTATGATTTATTGCAGTCAGTCCAGACGATCCTTTGCGATACTGAAACTGTGCTGACTGATATTATGATGACGATACATTTTTGATATGTTGTGCAGACTTAAGTGGTAAAATATTTTGGTAACAGACAGACACACACACACACACACACACACATTAAATGTAAGAGTTGCCAACTGCGTGATTTGTATGTGTGAGAGGAAAACCCACACATGACCAACATGTAAGATCACACTCCTAAGGGCAATTCAGAATTTCCAATGAACCTAACAGAGATTTTTTTTCCTGTGGTAAACTGGAGCTCCCAAAGAAAAAAAACACACAACAAACATGCACACACACACTCCTTAGGGCAAATCAGAGTTTTCAAATAATCTAAAAGTTTTTTTTCCCTTTCCTTTTTTATTTGTTCTTTTTTTTTTGACTGTGGGAGAAACTGTGAGAGTAGATGGAGTAGACCCAAGTATCTTCAAGGAGAACACAAGAATCACACAGCAAGACCTAGGGAAACTAAAATTAAACTTTAACAGTTTTTTTTGTTTGTTTTTTGTTTTTTCAAAAAGGTCTGAGGTTAGGGGGTATGGAGGGGTCAGACACCGAGTGGTCCTCATCTTTATCACTCTGGGACCCAACAATCAGAAAACCAGGAGTCTATTCGTTAACAGCTACAGCCATCCTTTCTTTGTAACCTGGCTTTGTTCAAGGCAACCCTTTCCCCTTTTGATAAGCACAAACCATTGGTTATTTTGCAGGGACAGTTGTTCTCCAGTTTGTTCTGTAGTTTTTTTTTGCTGGGGTTAGCTTGTAGGTTTGTGTGTCTGTGATGGACTGGAGACCTGCCCAGGGTCACTGGACATAGACACCAGCTGCCACACGACTCGAAAAGGAAATAGCGAGTAAAGAAAATGATTGATGGATAGTTTAAAAAGTTCATTTATGTTTTATGAATAGTCCACACTTTTAACATCCATTGATCACTATTCAAGTGCAAGTGCAAAGCCCTTTATAGTTTCTCATTCACCCATATATATATATATATATATATATATATTTCACACACAAAAATGTTAAATTTAAAAATTATTCCTGTCTCACCCAGGGAGAAGCCATCTTTATGAACAAGCCAGACCTTCTCTGATCCATACCAGGCCTGCTCAGCTGCAATCTGCTCCTCTGTCTTTACCTGGAAGAACAAAATTTAAACAATCAGACAGCAGAATACCTTATTAGCCACTCGTGGTCACACCGAGCAGTTCTGAAGCCACAAAGTAGCTTCAGTTGGTACCTGCACATGCTGTATGGTTACAAAAACAAAATTTGTCAAGATGCTGAGACAGTTCACTGTGCAGTGAGGAAGGGTGTGTGAAAAATTTCAAATCCACTCATACAACAATAAAACAAGCCTGGGAAAGAAAGAGAGTGAGTGACTGTGTGTGTGTGTGTCTGTGTGTGTGTGTGTATATTATATATATATACACACACACACACACACACACACACACACATATATATACATGTGTGTGTATGACTGAGTAGGGGGTCTAGTTACAACTTTTAGGCCAGTCTCTCACTTGGGCGTTACTGTTGGGGACCAGTTGGTGAACAGCATTTGGGAGGGAGTCTTCAAACTGCTTTGAAACGTTTCTGGAGGTTCTCAAGTTTCCTCAAGTGAGTCACAGCACCTTGAATCCTTGGATTGTTGCAGAGGACCTTGTTGCTTTAGGTCTGAACAGGCTCAAATATTTTCTCTAAAAATAGTCACAGAGTCATCGCAGGCTTCTGGAACCTATCTCAGTTTTGTTGTGGACAGTCTCCAACCTGTCTCAAGCGACGCCTCCATACAAGCTCTCCTCTGACAGAAAACATTTCCAGGTCTAAAAACTACAACAAAGATAAAGAATTCTGAAAATCCTGGTCTGAAAACTCTGACCATCTTCATTTCTAAAGTGTCCTTCAGCACATTAAACGCAGGGGAGGCTGCCAACGTACAAAGCGAGATGAGGTGGGCATGGGTGGGCAATTAAATAATCTGCGCAAACTGGAATACAGTTTATAATACGCAGTGACAATTCACTGGTCAGTTGGTCGCAAACACTCAACACACAACTGTAGCTGAAAATTTTACATTTTTCTCATGATTTTGAGTCGCCAACTAGCCTCCAACAGCCACAGCCCAGTGAGATACTAGCTTAAACCTTTTATAACTTGGCTTGAATCTGTGAAAACAAAGAAAACACAAACCTACTCGAATGCATGATAAATACATTTTACACAAAGGTGCAAAAATAATGAAAAGTGAGCTTTTTTTTTGTTTGTTTGTGAACTTAAAAAAAAGCAGGTTAGGTCACACCTCTTAGTGACTGACTAATTGAATGTCACTCAGTTTGTAATGAAAACATGCTTAAAAAATACAGGCAGTTCAGAGCAGGCCACAGTGTAGGTGATAATGTGATGAGAATCAGGCACAGCACACACCACACCTGGGGTTGCTTATCTGCAACTCGAGAAGCCTGGATCAAGGCTAAAGGATCCTCTTTCACCCATCCCTGGAGGGTCTGGCAGCATTAGGAAGTCAAATGGCACAGATATACATGAGCAACATGTTACACACAGATAACAACACAGACAGCACAGCTGATAAGAATAAAGTTACAATAAGGGATCATCTGCAAAACTGAATAGCGCAAACTGGAAAGTTTAAAACACAAAAAATCCAAACAAAGTCTATGATTAAGGAGAACAACTTTTCAGTAAGTTTTCTTGGTACATGATTGACGAGGACCACAAGAAAATGTGGTGACCCAAAAAAATCAGTCATATCAAAACAGAGAGGAGCGAGCTAATGTTAGCCTATTACTTCAGCAGAATCTTCCTCATGGAAACACGTCAGCAGAAGCCAAAAATAAGTTTATTAAAAACCAGTTTTATGAGCAAAAGATGATATTCTGCTACAAAAATAGCAAAGCTACAGAGCACATCAGCGCGGTTTAGAAGGACTTCCAGTGGAAAAAATAAGGCCTTCACTTAATTAACAAAAAGTATTGTACTGCAGCACCCCTCTGTGTGAGACGAGCAGTGGGAGGAGGCGCTGACAAAATTCAGAAAAAATAACATTTAACACCAAGAACAAAGTTTATTACAGAACTATCAATGTTTAAACAATGTGTGAAATTAGGGAGAACAACTTCCTCAGATTGTTTGGTACGTAAATGACCAAGACGGACGAGGAAATACGGTGTATTGTATTGTATTGTAGCCATCAGATACAAAAGAGGAGACATTAGTTATCACTTCAACGCTGTATCTCATGCAAATATGACAGGTGAAGCGAAACACGACTATTACAGACTTTGCTGCTGAATATGTCAATTTAGATATTCTGCAATAAAAACAAACTTCAGCCGTTCAGGTGAAATGTTCCCAAAACACAATTAATATTCAGCTGAAGTTTGATAACTGTGTTAAAGGAGCTGAAAGCTGCAGCTGAACTTCAGGGGAAAATAAGCTGCTGTCAAGAAAACAACAGAAACCAAATGAAGCATCAAGCACCATCATCAGAAGTAGCAGTGAGTCAGACAGAATTGAGTTATAATCCAACAGTTTTACACTGTATTTATTGAAATAATTATGAAACTGGGTGAGTTTTAAGTTCACATATGAAGTACTTTCATTTTACTGTTTCTTTGCTCTCATGTAATAAACCTTTATTTTACTGAAAGACTGCTGTTTATAAATGATTCAGGTCCTGAAGGTAGATTTTTAAGCATTTTACTACTGGAAGTCAAACTGAAACTTGTTGCTGTATTTTTGTGGAAATTTATCAATATTCCCATTTAATTATTGAAATTTGATAAATCCACCAAATGATAAGACACGTGTTAGGAAAAAAAAAACCTTACTTTGGGGGAAAAACAGATTTATGGAGTCCTACAATACAATGGAAGTGTGTTATATTATTGATTATATTCATTTGTGTTTATTATTTTATTCAGTAGTCTTCATTTTAATGAATACTTTGTCATACTTTGAATAATTTAAATGAAATTTCAACAGGAAAACACAGGGAAAAAAATCACCTTGTTGCTTTCAATTTTGAATATTTAAATGGTTTACAAAAAGCCGTCTTTGGTCTCAAACAAATCCAATGTTATGGAAAAATGTTATTTTCAAAAAAACTGCAGGTGCAAAACTATAAATGTTAGTGGTGAGAATATAAACTAGCTGGGATGCACCACACACAACACAGCAGAGCTGATATGAAGGTGTTAAACCAACCAATCAGAAGGTGATATCACACAAAACTCTTAGCAGCTCACTGATGACAATGAAACAAAAATTCCAATCAAACATAACTGTAGAGCTCATTTCAACTCATTCAGCTAATCACTCACTGTCCTACTTCCTTTATGTCACATCATGTATTAACAGGAATTAGTTTCCTACATGATATGGTGAATAATCAAACCAAGTTTAAGATAAAAGATCAGTTACCATGCGAGAGGTTAGTCTTGTGTCAGACATACTGTCACACAGTTGGTGTACAAGGGACAAGTTACAAAGCCACAGCAGTGGGATTTATGAATCCTCCTCAGGTGTTCCTGAGCATTTTGACCCATCTTCTACAGGTCAGAGCAACAACACGCTGACTTTAAACCAGCTAAACCACTCAGAAAGCAAGCATCACGACTACAGAGAATACACGGTGAACCGTACTGTTATAACAAGAGATTTGAGCTTCAATCTATTAAACCAAAGTTTAAAGGAATAGTTCAGCCATTTGCAAGTGAGGTTCTGTGGAATGGTTATGAACAATTAACATTTTACCTGTTGTATATATCTCTTTGTTTCTTCTAACTGAATTTGTTTAGAGTTTAATTTTAACAGGACTGACAAATTAAAGGCTAGTCCCAACACAGCAAAAACCAAAGTGATCGCTGCTGTCTAAAAACAGCTTCAGTCTCAAAAGTTTCTTAGCAGATCAAAAAAAAACACTAGTTTATCAACCTTTACATTGCTATCAATTTCACATTACACGATTATTGGCTATTGTTTTTGGAAAACTACGAGCTCTATGTCAAATTCAGAATAGAATTTAAAATCTTATTTCTAACATACAAAGCTCTCAACAACCAACCTCCATCTTATATTAAAGATCTTATTGTTCTATATTTTCCTAACAGAGCACTTCACTCTCAGACTGCAGGTTTACTTGTGGTTCCTAGAGTTTCTAAAAAAAGAACAGGAGGCAGAGCTTTCAGTTATCAGGCTCCTCTCTTGTGGAACCAACTTCCTTTTTCTGTCTGTGAGGCCAACACCCCGTCTACTTTTAAGACTAGGAGTAAGACTTTCCTTTATGATCAATCCTATAGTTAAGGTTGGCTTGGGTTTCTTGAGGTATCCCTTAGTTATGCCGCTATAGACTTAGACTGCTGGAGGACAAACTGACCATATTTCCTCACTCTGCTGCTGTCTTTACTTACTCTACATTCCATGTTCCTGTCATTAACCTGTGTTTTTTTGTTGTTTGTATGTTTGTTTGTTTTTCTTCCCAGTCATTCTGTGTTTGTCTGTGTCTCTTTCCTGTCATCTCTAACCCTAGCTGGTCGAGGCAGACAGCTGCTGATCCTGAGCCTGGAATTTCTTTCCTGTTAAAAGGGAGTTGTTCCTTTCCACTGTCGTCAATGTGGTGCTCAGGATGGTAGACTGGACAAAGTTAAGATTTAACATAATCTGCTGATTTCCTGAAATTGCATTTTACTAACTGCATTTCATAATGTACTGAATGTAAATCTAGTGTATTATAATAAGAACTGAATTCACTAATTGGGTTTAAATCTGGATCTAAATTAGATTTATGATTTGGACTTGTTTTTATTTATTTATTTTATTTTGTACAGTGCCCTGAGATTACTTTTGTTGTGAACTATATAAATTAATTAAACTGAACTGAATTATTGTGCCAAAAAATAATATGATGTTCCTGCCAGAAGTGCCCTCAGGCCAGGCTGCAACAGAAGTGCTACAGCCAGCTACTGCTGCTATTTACACTACCAAAATAAAAACTGCCAAAGAATTCTGTGTAAATATGTAATATAAAATTAGCAGCAATGTAAACGTTTCTAAAATAGAATTCACATGAACATACATCACGTTCGAGACTGGTGCTGTTTTGAGACAGCAGCATTCCACTTTGGTCTTACATGCTCACAGATACTGAGCAGTACCTGACCTATTCTTTTGTTTATTCCAGTTTTCTTATAATCTGACTGATAAGAACATGCAACTCTAACTTTATGAACATCCCTGGTGCACCAAACAATCACCACAGTGGTTTTATTGCCGGATGCATTTCAAATCTCCGTGCATGTTTTACACCCGTGGTCCACATGTTGAGCAGACATGCAAAGTGCCACCACTGTACCTTTTTTTGACTCGCAGCAGCTGGTTGATAAGGAAGAAGTCCTGATGGAGGGCTTAGGAGACCAGGGCTAGTACCAACTGCAGGCATAGAGGGGCTAGGGTCTGGGGTGAACCCCGAAGGAGGTGGAAGGGAGGGTTTTTGGGCAGGTGGACTCGTGGGGGATTTGATGGGTGCAGATTTGACACCAGGACACAAAGTTAAGGGTGTAGCCTTGGGTGATGGAATAAAGCCCACAACTGATGGGAGAGACAGAGGTCGGGAATGAGTGAATCTGGATGAAGCTTTGGGGACGTTCACAGAAGCTGATGCGACTTCCTTTAAAACTGGATCAGAGTTTGTGGGATTCTGATTTATGTCCTGTGATGGCTGAGTGCGTTTGATCTCGTTCTGCTCCTTTTTTTTCTCCTCCAGCTCAACTTTTTTATTGTCTTCATCTTTCTTCTCTGTCTCAACCTTTCCTGCTCTTTCATCTTTGTGTATTCGTGGACGAGGCTCCCTGGTCCTGCCTTTGACCATCAAGTTTGTGAGTCCTCGCGTGAAGTCATCTTTGTTGTCTGTTTTGATGATGTCATGCTTAAAAGAGAATCCTGTCATGGTTTGGGCCTTTAATGTCGGTGCTCTCTCTGAAGCTTTGGGTAATGTTTGTGTCGGCACAGTGACCTCTTCCTTCTCTGTGGGTAAAACCTTCCTGACAACACGACGAACCACCTTTACCACTTTCTTTCGGGTTAGACCTGGGTCATCTGCAGAATCCATTGGACTGGTGTGGGTACTTGAAGGATTACTGTCACCATTGGTCAAACCATTGACTATGTTTCTGCAGACAGTCCTGTTTTGTCCTTGCTCGTTGTTAAAACTTGGTTCTAGACTCAGAGGAGCTTGTGACGGCTCATGGCTCTTAAACTGAGCTGCCGTCTTCAGTGGTGGTTCGGGGCTTTTGAAGCGTTCTGGGACTGGGGTCTTAACTTTTTGTGGGGAGGGACTCCTGACCTGACCAGCTGATTCGGCAGAGGACACTGACGCAGGACTTTTTGCCCTGAATAAACCTCTGCCAGGATCTAGAGCTGGCACTGACTTGGCTCGGCTTCCCAGCCCATCACTGTCTGACTAATCATAAGAAAAGACACAAACAGGAAGTATGAAGATGAGAATTGGGGGAGGGGGGGACATCGTGTCTTTTACTCGCAAAATAAAAATGTCGGCATTTATTTTGCCATCAACATTCACAGAGGTGTATGCAAAAACTTTGATTCTCTAAGTCTGAATTTTAACAGAAAATTCAATTTACTTACACTGCTGCTGCTCACCTTGTTCTCTTCTTTGATCTAAAATCATTAATATAAAAATAGAAATCCAGATCAAAACCTCGTCACAACATGAAGCTGATGATCACACTCCGGGCCAAAAGCAAAACATGCAAAGTTTCTGAGGGACAGAATTGTAAAGAAATAAATTGCTACACAAAGATTGGTGAAACATTTATATCTTCTGATACAAACACTGTGTCATAACTTTTCAAATATGTCAAACTAAAGCTGTGAAAGTTTTGCCAAATATATATAGATGGTTCCAAATCAAGGCATTTGAGTAGCAGTTATAACAAAACAACAAGTGAAGAGCTTTTTTTTCATCCATGTTACAAGCAACGATCAAACAATCAAAAGATGTCAGTTAACTCCTTCACACCATGCATTTTAAGAGTGCTTTATGAAATGTCCAAATTAAACTTCCCTTTTGTTCCCAGAAGGAAAAGCGAGATGAAAATGCCATGTTGTTCTGCTGTCATGGGTTGTGATGGACAAGATGAGAAGAGGAGGACAAAGATGTGGCGAGGAGCTAGAAGAGGATGAATGGAGACATCATACAGGATGGAAAAGCAGAAAGAATTAGTCTTTATCTTACAACTGGCAGCAACAAACTTAACACAGACAAGTAAAGTTAGGGCTGCGGAAAACAGAAAAACAAATATAGGATCAATTGTTGCCCACATTAAAGACCGTTATCGCAGGAGGTCATTTAAAGAACTCTGTGTAGAACAGGTCCATTTTGTACACAGTAACTAAAAAAAGCTGATCTTTAACAATCTGACATACATTTTAGATCTCTGACATGATCAGTTTAAAAACTAGAAGAAGCATCAAAAACTTTTCCTCAAAACATTCAGGGTATTACCTCAGGACTAAAGAGGATGGATGTCAGGACTGCAACTCACAGTTCATGAGTAAGGTCATTACCTCTGAGATACATGTGTTTTTAAGTTTATCATCAGTCATCTGTCTACTCTGTCAAGAATGCACACATTTCTTTCTGTCCTAGACTGAGAGCCAACTATTGTTTAGATGCAGAAGGACTGCTGGGAGATTCAAATAAACTATCAATAAGAAATAAAAAAGAAAAAAAGAAGAACAACAAGAGCTCCATCTCAGACTCTACAGGCCTCAGTTAGCAAGTTAAATGTTAAAGGTCATGACAGGACAGTTAGAAAAAGCCTGAATAAGTATGGCTTAGTTGGATGGGTTGCAGGAGAAAGCCTCTTCTCTCTAAAAGCAACATGGCAGCAGGACTTAGGTTTGTAAGGTTTCATCTGAATAAACCACGAGACTTCTGAAACAAAACCAGACCAAAGCAGAGATGTTTACCCAGAATGCACAGCAGCAAACACAACATATCAGCACAAACACCCCATACCAAGTGTCAAGCACGGTGGTGGAGGGCTGATGGTTTGGACTTGGTTTGCAGCCACAGGACCTGGGCACCCTTTAAACATGGAGTCGACCACAAATTCCTCTGTAGACCAAAGGATTCTAGAGTCATGGTTCTCAAACTGAGGTACATGTACCACTAGTGGTACACAGAAGAAATGCACTCATTATTTATTTACAAGTTATATACAATATCAAGCCAATGAACTATTTAAAAACTGAACTCTAATGTAAAGCTAAGCATTTTGACTAGGGTTGTCAAAATGATCAATACTCTGATCCATCAAACTAACCATCACTCTAATCTTTATCAGAGCTCAAAACCACAACCATTTAGTTGAATTTTGTAACTGTTCCTTAGAACAAGGGTGTATCAAAGCAACTGCTTTTCTTTTTCTTTAAATTTGTCTCTCTTTTAGTCATTAACAAAAATTATGAAATGCCATGAGCATGAGAGAAACTATTTGTGCATCTTGTGTGAGATACAAACAAGATCTGCTGTGACATAACACAATGTTACCCCAGCTTTGCTATAACACTTTAGGGTATCTCTTCTGCTGTCTCAGAGGTAAGCAGGTTACTGTGTCCAGTCCCCTCTTTTTATTTTTATTCCATCTGTTCTTTGAACTACATGTAATTACATGTGTATACGCAGTGGCACAATAAGTGGGTATGCACTATATGTGGCACATATAGTGCATACCCACTTATTGTGATGACGGAAAAAATATTTCTTGTTGGCATTTTCTGTATTTAACAGCTGTTTGTGCATGTGTAAATGATATGATCAATAATAGAGGCACGTCACTGATTAGGCACCCCTCCGCTCCTTCACCTCCCCTCCTGTTTCAAAGTGGACGTTTTTGGAAACTCCCAGCATTGTTTCAAGAATCCAAAAGAAGGTTAAAAACAAAAACAACTGGACTTCTATTCTGTAGCTAAAGACATTTCACTTCTCATCCGAAGAGCTTTCTCAATTAAAAAAAAATTCAAGGAGCTTTCTTTTTTGAATCTGGAAAGCTTGTGGATTTACCATGTCCTGGATGACTGAGAATCTACACCAGCACATGGTTTCAAGGATAACCACAACTTAAGGGAAATCACACATGCGCACCACAGTTGCAGTCAGACAATAGTGACTCTGCGCATGCACGAGCAGAAGAACAACAGTAACAATGGCGGACAGCAGAGTACTGTTTGTGGTACTCATCTTTTATAACATGTAGGAGCAATCCAACCTTATCATGGGTCAAAATGAACCTTTGTGCATACACTGTTTTGGATGTAAGTGTTTTGATGCTCAAAACTGAAGTGTCTGTGCACATGTGTGTGTTGTTGAAATACAAGAATCTCAGCACCAGCTAGTGACCTGGCATGGAAACTACACTGGGTTCAACAAGCACAGCATTACTTTGCAAACATGTGACTTTTTCCACAATCAACATTCAAAAATTTGTAACGCTTCCAGAGACCACTCACGTGTAAACAGGGCCTGAATCTTGTAGGGAAATGACACTTAAAACCAAGATCTCACCTGACTCAATGCGATGTATGTGTAAAATCTACATATAAAGAAGCATCAGAGAAAATACGATTATAATTTACTGACAAATTGAAAAAATGCTTTATAAAAATAAGTCAAACTTAATCCACACACAAAAAAGGGAGCTTACACATGGTTTCCATCAAGAAGCAAGTGACTAATGGTGCTATTTTTTAAACAGCCGAGTGGCTAAAATCCTATTTTTGGTGGATGAGCAACATCTGGGGTTATGACCTGATCTGAAGAGGTCTTTTCATTAGATCAGACAGCTTAACATTGTGGAGGGGCACGAGGTTGAACTACCAACCTTCTAAAGGACAACCGTTCTCCCCACTGACTAACTGAGGACTGGACACCCAAACTAAAGCATGAAAAGTGACAATCATAATACGGCTTTCAGCTAGAATGCATTCAAGCTGCTCCCTCAGCTAGCACGAGCCTATAAATAGGACCAACTCTTATTTCTGTAGTAGATTTACTGCTAAAGAGGTCACAAAACAGTTAGCATTTTTGTTCTACCTTGAAGTGAAGCAGTTCCACAGACTCTGTGTCCAAAAAGTCCTCAGAAGTACAGGAGGGAACCAAAGACCGGTTTAAGAAGAAAGAATCCAAACAGCAGTGAACAGACACACAAAGTGGACAACTAGAAGCAGGTCACTCTGATAGGACGGTTATTTCTGACAGTGGGCAGACAGGAGTCGTGGAGACAGCTGTTCTGATATAAGGGTGTTAAGTAGAGGTAAATATAGAAGACCCCTCCTCTCCCCCCAGCAGATCTACAACGTTTGAGCACACATGTTGTTTAAGCACACGTCTCTACAGCTGCTGTAACTTCAGCTGTTTCTGTATCAAACTGTTTAGGTTGTAGGTCAGCAGTACTTCAATATAGAACCTGGAAACTCACATCACTGAACATTTTGATCATAAACGTAAATTAGGTCTCCACACCTTAGAGAGAAGCTTAGCCATATTAAAGTGGATTTCTGTGTAAAAGTTTGAAAACATCAGCATCTTACCTGTTGTAGATAGCTCTTTGAACAACATCATTTTGGATTAATAGAGCTTAAGAGGACTGAGTTGAGTTAAGATTTTCAAAATAGCATCTGAACAAGCTGCTACTTAATTTGGAAGACTGGAGCTGTTTTAAGAAAGCAGCAACCCACTTTCATCTGAGCTGTCTTCAGACTAGCCGTTAGCTCATCAGCCCTGTCACAATTAAACTCTATTTCTGCAAATTGAGGTCGTTCAAAAAGCTATCAACAACAAGGTGAGACATTGTTTATTAGACAGAATCTACTTCAAATGGTTGAAATGTTCCTTTAATGTACTCAACATCTTTGCCTAAAACCTTGGCTTTAACTGTTGGAGTCTGTCTGCCTGTTAGCAAAATATTTTATGAACCAATGTATGGATGTTAAAAAAACTCAGAAAATGTTTATTCGATGTAAATCTACAACTGATAAACTTTTGAAGACAACCCAAGTCCAAATGTCCGCCACAACTAATCAGCCTTGGCCTGCACAAAAAAAGTGCTAAACTTTTGTGAATTTTACAGTAATGGAGCTAAAATTTGGTGTGGGGTGTGGTGGTAGCTGACAGTTATTCACAACACATACTCTAAGCGCTAACAGATCATGTGAGATAACACAAGATATCACATGAGATTGTGTATAATATTATTTTCAAGATTTGCACAAAACAGCTACAACTGTCATTTGTCAGCATCAGATCATTTTAGCCTATAACTTATGAAAGACACCAGATGATGTGTATTCCTTCAAGAAATGCTAGGACTTTAATTTCGTTTTGTTTTATTTTCCTGAAGGTTGCATACAGCAGTGCAAGTTAATCTGCAATAACAGCACTGAAGAAATTGAGGAACAAGATCCTCTCACTGCTGCCTGCAGTTCAGAAAAGAACAGGTCTGAAGCAGGTAAACGATGCAGTCGTCAACTCCAAATTATTCATCCTGGTGGACAGGTAGAGTTAAAAAACTACTTACCGTACTGTTAAAATAAAATTTTAAAAATCCAGTTAATGATTTACTCAAATTTTTGTACAGCAAACCCTTACTGTTGTGCGTCATAATTACAGTGTAATGTTAAAGGAGTAGTTCAGATGGAAGAAATATAGTTTAATTCAAGGTTTAGAAGGTCCCAAAGTAGTATTAATGTTGATGTTAATGATTAATGTTGTTAATGAATGGATGTTTGCAAATGTCTCATATGTTTTATTTTCAACAAAGTCCAGGCACAGACCACTGTTAAAAAAGTTTTAATCTCCTGGAGCCTACGTTTATTAGGGCTGGGTACCGAACTTCGGTACTTTTATGGTACCGACCGAAATGCTTCAGTAGTACCGAATATCAAAATATGCCTCGTCTTCCGGTGCCAAGTTTCGGTGATTGGCTGTAACGTTACACATGGTTGCGGCAGGCAGGAAAAATACATAGGTAGTTACACCCACATACGGGGTTCACGTGTATTTTTGTAACTAGTTG
>JAOXNZ010000091.1:27822225-27832600 GCA_028566095.1 Kryptolebias brasiliensis
GCCAGAGCATGTCAGCTACAGGTAAGGGTAAGGGCGTACCTGAACTGACACCTTTTGAAAGAAGGATGACAGGTGTCATGCTGAAAAGTGATGGTCTGCCAAAAACTGAATGGGCGCGGCCCCGCGAGGGAGCGTGCACAGGTGTGAGCGGTATTAAAGTGTGCTTCTTCTGCGCTCTGGGGGTTTGAAAAGGGGGTTAGGAGCCAGCGTCTGAGGGGGGAGCCACCGTCCCCTCGTGTGTTAATCTGTGGTACACATCACCCTGGTGATCATCCAGGGAGAGGAATGTGATGGGGAGACACTTTGAAATTTTGCGTGAACTTTTATTTAATATTTAAGTTGAAAGGTCCTTACAGCTCACCAGGTGAGCTGAAAACAGCTCACCTGCTGTTCTGAAAGCTTATGATAAAGTCGATCTAAGATTAACTTTAATTATGGAGTGAAATTAAATATCTAAGAGGAATCATGATGCAGCGTGGCTTCATTTCCCCACTTCACCATCTGTGTCACCAGTTTCCCCTGTCTCCAAAACAAGCATATATGGTACGCATGGCTCAGAGTTGGTGTGAGGGGCGGCACATTTTCCCGTCAAGTCTGTGTTTTATAAATCACAAATTTTGCATGGAAAGTGTGGAAAGTGACATACGCAAGTTTCAGGCCCCGTTTTGTGAGTACGCCAGTCTTACAAATGAGACCCCTGAACTGTACTGGGGACCCGTTTTCTGAAGCAGAATTAGCAGTTCAGAGGCAATGATTCTGGTTCAGTTCTGGGTTTTGAGGTTAATTTCTTACCTGAGTCAGTTACCATGGCAACTAATGAGAACGTAAAAGCCTTGTGAGCAGTCAGTTTCCTGACAGAATGAAATAAGTATCTGAAAAATTGGTATTGGCTGTACAAATTAAATCAAAAATCAGAATCTGCCCACAAAACTGGAATTGGTGCATCTCTACTCTAAAGTTCCTACATGTTCATGAGAACTGTTTAAGATCATGTTTTTCTTTGTTAAATTATCTATGAGCTGGAAGTTTCTCATACTAACTGAGAGTCTTCCATCCCACAGTGAATCATACTTCAGCTGCACCAAATTCAATTCCTCATTTAGCTTAGAAAATCAGACAGCTAAATCACTTTTTATATAACATTTTACATCCTGCGTGACATAAATGACCTATGACATTGTTGATAAGCACACTTACAAACAATTTTGTGTTTATTTTTTTTTGGTTTGATGTAAAAGGTCTTTAAAACAGCTAAGAATGTGTCTGAAAGAATAAAAGTGAAACTTTCTCTCAGGTCTCAATAAGATTTATTTTATTAAAATGCACACAGGTAAACCAGTAGATCTGCTTGTGCTTAATTTCTAAGTTTATTATGTTTTTAACATGTTTTCCTTTTGTGCCACCGTAAAACCTCCCTAAAACAAAGAAATTAATTAAAACACGATTCCAACCAGACACGGAATGAGTGGAGGACAAAAGCGGAGGAGAGCAAGGAAAAAATGGTCAGAAGAACACGATTCTGAAGCTGAACAAATGCAAGAAGAAAGTGATGACTCCAGGCAGCTCCAGGCCTTGCTGGAGGGGCTACAAGCCATCACCACAGAAATCCGGGACTTCAAAAAAAGAGGTGAAGGAGGACCTCGCAAAATTCAAGGATGAATACAAAGAGGAGGTGAGGCGAGAATTCACTGGCTTTAAAGAAGAAATTATAAGAAAAGTGCCACAAAACAAAGCGGAATTGCAGAAACAACAAGAAGACATCACTGAAACACAGGGCCATATAGCAGAGCTAGAAGAGTGGAACACGGAAGCGAAGGAGGCTATTCTAAGTCTTTTAAAACAGGAAGGAAAACTACAAGAGAAGTTAACTGAAGTGGAAGGACACGGTAGACGTTGCACTATAAGAATTTACAATGTGGCTGAACAAGACATTGAATCAATCTGAGAAATGGTGGAGGAGCTCCTGCACCAAGAGCTAGCTTTACCGGATGGAACAGAGTTGCAGATCCAGTGCGCTCATAGAAGCCTCAGAAAGAAACTACCACCGGATGCTAATTCAAAGTCCATAGTGGTCAAATTGCTTAAATACGAAACCAAAGAAAACCTTCTGGCAAAAGCGTGGAAAAAGAGAAATCGAGTCGAGGGGAGACAGGTGTTTTTTGACCACGACTACCACAGCGAGGTAATGGAAAAACGCAAATCCTACTCCGGGATTAAAAGGGTTCTGAAAGATAAAAAGATCCACTTCCAGACGCCACTGGCTAAAATACAGATTGGAGAGCTAAAATAACGCGGAGGATGCTGCAGCAGACATGAGGAGACGAGGGCTGGAGACACAGGACAAAAACAATACCGGACCTTCACTTGAGGAGAGAATCCAGAGGGCGCTGCCATGGCAACACGTCGAGAGGAAGCAGAACGCGGATGGCAGGATCACCACTACAGAGGATCTGTGACAGAACGCGGGGTGCCGAGCGAGGGAAAGGCTGCAGGAGTTTAAAAAATAAGAACATAGGTAATGGGGGAATAAAGGGACTAATAAAGAAAGGGCTAAACATCACCTGCTTACAAACTAAAAGTTTAACAAGTTTAAAAAACTTTATTAGGGCAGATGCACTGTATTAATCCTCCGTTCCCCCCTCCCCCCCTTGGGAAATGGGGGTGGGGGGGCTACAGACTTCGCTAAAGTTTATATAAGAATCGACAGGGAGAAACAGTAAACAAGCGACTGTTGGACTTACCATAGGTTTATCCAAAACCACTAGGGGGGGCCCTTTGTTCTGCAAAGGCGATCCCCCTCCCTTACCAGCAGGGGGACAGGGCCTCTGGGGAATACGGCCCTCATTTTGTTGGGAGTTCAGATTTTTTGTTAGATTTTTTGTCAGGAGAAAATGTTTGTTGTGCAGTGGAGAAGGTGGGAATCAAACCAAGATATGCAAACAATGACTAATGATATAATGGTGGTGTCGCTAAAGGTTAATGGTTGAAATAATATCTAAAAAAGAAATAAGGTCTTAACTAAACTTAGAAAAGAAAAGTGCAGGTCATTCTCCTACAGGAGACACATTTGTTGAAAGAAGGGCATGAAAAATACAAAAAGCCAGGATATAGAAATTCATTTTCTAGCTCTTTTGGACAAAAGCGCAAAAGGGGAGTAATGACATTGATTGAAAATAAGGTAAAGTTTGAAATGCTCAAGGAAATTGGAGATAAAGAGGGAAGATACCTAATGATAAAGGGCAAATTGGAAAATCAGTTAGTAACACTATTTAATGTATATGGTCCTCCAGAAATTGATAAGGCACTTTTTAAGAAAATATTTGAACTTATTAATCTGGAGGCAGATGGGATATTGATATGTGGAGGTGATTTTAATGTTGTATTAAATTATAGGTTAGATACAACCAGTACAAAAAAAGAGCAAAAAACAAATCAATAGACATATGAACACCATGATGTCAGAAATGGCAAACAGAGAATTTCACCCCTCGATTCAGGATTATACCCACTACTCAATACCATATGAAATCTACTCCAGAATTGATTATATACTAATGAATAAGAAATAACTAAAGACTGGCAGGATTCCTCCTTTCTGGAAAGAAGCTATTATCTCCGTTATTCCAAAGGAAGGTAAAGATCAAGAATATTGTCACAACTATAGACCGATATCAGTCCTAAATGTAGACCACAAACTTCTTCCCTCCATCATAGCTAAGAGAATGGAAAATTTAATGCAGGAATTGATTGATGAGGATCAGACTGGATAATATAAGAAGGACTCTGCATATCATAGATCATCTACAAAGTTCAGGAGACAGTACAATTCTGGTAAGCATAGATGCGGAGAAAACTTCCGACAGTGTAAATTTGAAATTTCTGTACAAAGTTTTAGATTTAATGAGACATTTGTAAAATGTATTAAATCAATATATCGGGAACCAACTGCAAGGATTAAAATAAATGGTAACCTGTCAGGAAGATTTACACTGCAGAGAGGAACAAGACAGGGTTGCTGCCTTTCACCAAGCCTTTTTGCACTGTTTATAGAGCCATTAGCTCAGATGATTAGACAGGAAGAAGAAATAAAAGAAGTGGAGATATGAGGGGAAGAACATAAGATAGGGCTGTTCGCAGACAATATATTAATTTTCCTAAAGCACCCAAATGAAAGTTTTTTTTAAAAACAATGAGGCTGCTTGAGGATTATGGAAATTTTTCTATATACAAAATTAATGTTGAAAAAAAACGCAGATCTTGTCAACAAACTACTCTCCACAACAAAAAATAAGTGATGCATACAAACTTAAGTGGAAAGAAAGATAGACAAACTTAAAAAAATAGACAAACTATGATGCAAAATACTCTAAAATAAATCAAGATATAAAGAAGGACTTAGATATTGGTCTGGATCTTAGTTCAAGAACAGAGATAATTAAAATAAATATTTTACCACAACTGTTACTTGTTCCAGTCCTTGCCATTGATGGTCCCACAAAAGCAATTTGTATAATGGGATAAATGGATATCTAGGGTTAGATATAAAACACTGCAGCTCCCAAAGGACAGAGCAGGTTTGGGTTTACCAGGTTTCAAGGAATATTTCTATACTGCACAAATTACACCTTTGATATGGTGGTACAATGAAGATTATATCTCAAAATGGAAAAATCTGGAAATTGGTAAAAAAGATAAGGAAGTAAGAAATTTATTAGCAGACAAAGGACTATTAGTTCAACTAAGTAATCAGTTGGATTCAATAACAAAAACTACAACTGAAATATGGAACACAGTAATTGATAATTATAAATTAGACAAAGAAACAAGGAGCTTGAGCTGGTTTGCATGGGACTCGAGGTTCAGACCAGGTGTTTATGATAAAGGGTCCAAACAGTGAGCAGATAAAGGTATTACAGTGATGTGCAAAATGGTAGAAAAAGGTAAACTGCAGAGCTTTAATAACTTAAAGACAAAATTTAGACTAGTTGATCAAGAGCAATATTGATATATACAGATAAGAGACTATTATGAAAAAGAGATAAAAAAACATAAGTAAAATAGTTGATATATTCCAGAAGGCCTACGAGGGGAAAATTGTAGAGTAATCTCAGCACTGTACTAGGGGCTGATGGCCGGCAAGAAAACATCTACTATATACAGTATATTAAAGAAAAATGGGAAAAGGAACTGAAGGAACACATAAGTGAAGAAGAGTGGTTTAAAATCTGTAAAACGCAGTGCACGACCACCTGCTCCCGGGTATGGAGAGAATTCAATTGGAAAAATATGGTTAGAGTTTCAAAACCCCCAAGATTAGAAAGAGAATGGTGTCCAGCCCACAGCCTTGCTGGAGACTCTGTGGTCAGATGGCTGTAGACCACACACACATATTCTGGTCCTGTCAAAAGATAACAGGATACTGGGATAAAATATGCCTGACTTTGAAAAAAATTATAGGCTATGAAATACCCAGAACATGTAGGACACGAACATGGAACATGATGATACATCTCCACTGTAACTGTTCAAAGAAAAGTTCAATAAAAAAATAAGTAACAAAAAAAACAAAAAACAAGTACATTAATTTCAGTTGTGTGTTAACACAATGACAACGAGCAAAGACAACAACAATGACTTCAGAGAAGCAAATGTTGCTCCCCATCAGTCTGGGAAGGGTTAAAGGACATTTCCAAACTAATTAGAGCCAATCATTCTGCAGAGAGAGATTATTCACAAGTGGAAACCACTCCAGATAGATGGTTTGTTTTATCTTGAGGTCGAACCATGCAACGTTAAGATTCTGCAAATTCTGCAAAAGACTTCTGGACCATACACCCTTTAAAGAGATGTTTACCCATAATGCAAAGCTACAAGTTTGGAGAAAACCAAACACAGCATGTCAATAAAATCATGAAGTAACCCTTTACTCTGTACTAGAGATGGAACGGTTTCTGAATAAAACCCAAACTCTTCAGTTCACCTGTCTCAGTTCAAGAAGTGGGTATCGTTCAGTTCACCTCATGTGTCAGTTGTGTGTCAGTAACTAGGGCCCTGTGATTTCCACCCTGAGGGAACAGGGACAGAATGATAGATATGGATGTTAAAAATGGAATTTAATGTAAAATGCAAAATGTTGAGGAATCTGGGGTTTTCCTAGCAGTCTGTGTGTATTTCCACACTGAGACGACCTGCAGCCTCTTCTGTAATGTAGTTACAAAGAGCTGAGGCAAAGAGGTCCACCCAGGCATCCAGAAATTACAAAGCCTGACACTAAACACAGTTTATAGCATCACAATGACAACCCAAGTCAGCAGGTTAACTCTGTGTTATTGAAGGCTGTTCCGGTGAAACAATAAAAGCTATCATCAACAAAACAGCACGATACAGGCATAATGATCATTCTCATCATCATTGATGTCTCAAATAGGGCACAATTAGGATAATTGTACATAATGTTTAATGTAATTATGAAATATAAAGTGAATTTTAAGTTCATACATGAAGCACTTATTTTACCAACAAAATGAACTTATATAAAGAATGTGTGGGATTCAAAGCTTTCAGAGTCATTTCCCTTTTAATTTCCTCAGACAGTTTTTGTAAAAACCACATTTAATGAAACATTTCCAATAAATTTCAGGCAGTTCAGACTTTGTGTGCTGAACATTTACAAATACTTTGTATTTTAGTGTAAAGAACAACAGTAAATAAGTGTTTATGTTCTGAGAATAAACTTATGGCAAAAGGTTTTAAGTCTTTCTTTACCAAATAAATAAAACATACATTGAGATAGGTCCATGGTAGCTCAGTGGTCAGTGTTGTGGTCTTGGTTAAAAACTTTAAGGAAAAAGTGTCCCGGGGATTTGAGCCCAGATTGCGTCAAGAAGGACATCCGGCGTAAAACAACTGCCACCCTTTCATGCAAGTTCGCTTGCTGTGGAAACCCCTGCAGAAGGGAGCAGCCAAAAAAGAATGAATATGCAGTGTCTCCCTTATTTAGCGTACAAAAATCCCTCCCAACTTTAACCGAAGACTGTCACAAAGATGTGCCTAATGCCAAACAGCTTCATCCTTCAGGTTTTACATGACATGTCCTGAGAAGAGCTGAGATTTTCAACAGTCTAAATGGTGGATTATCTACTGATGGATGGTATTTCTGTAGCGTTTACAAAATAGAAGAAAACTAAAAGTAGGAATAGAGAATCGAACCTTAAACCGTGACATCAAAACTGAACTGTGGACTTTGTGAACCACTCCACCCCTTCTTTTTAGTGTGTGTTAAACAAAGTTCCTCTTGCTGTGCACTTCCTGTTTGAAAATCATTAGAGCAGCTCCTCACATGACACAACCCCAGCCTTTTATCCAGATAGAGAAGCATTTTTACTGAGAACAAAGACTTATTTCTGCCTGTCATTGTTTATGTTAGCAGACACAAGGCAGGGTGGATGAGGTTCAAGTGATTCAGTCCCATTCAGTAGAATTTAGGCAAACAAACGGTCATCAATCGAGACAGCTGCTGGTAAAAGGAACTAATACTGCTAATTTATACCAAAAAAGAACACCTTCTTTCTAAGGTTGACGATGACAAGTATAAAGGCCTATTCAATTTCTAAAAAGAAAGAAACTCTCCTACTTCTGGCCTTTCTGTTTAATAATTTCCACCTGTTGGAGCAGAGGACTTACTCCATTTGACAACAACAGGAAGTGAGAGAAAAGCACAGGATTTACCAGGACACAACACAAAACAACATCAAATGTTTGTGATGGTGCATTCGGTGGGTAGCCGGGCCTAGACGAGAGGCTGATCCAGGCAGCAAGAGGGTGGGGGGGTGCGCCTCACACAGGAGCCCACAGGAAAGTGACAGACAGAAGGACAAGCAGCTGGGAACCCAAAACCATGGCAGAAACCTTGTTACTACTTTAACTTCCTGTAAAAAGTGATGTCTTTTGTTCTGAGCTCCACCGTAGCACCGGCAAAGCCAATCAGAAGACCTAACTAAACCATTTAATCAGTTGTAGCGATGTACCATTCTGGGGTTTCGTTTTGTTATTTATTTTCTTTCCCTTTCTGGAAATAATGGATTTCCTACTGACAATTTGTACAGCCTACTGACAAGCATGAGACAACGAGTTGGATGATTTTAGGAACGATTTCTCACTTTTAACAGGAATCACACAACACTGCGACAAACCAACAAAGTCTACAGGCCAACCTGAGAGATAAATACAGATCTATAACGATGGTTTTATTGTAGTCATAAAATCGTCAAGATTTTCTTTAAAAATAGAACAATAAAAAAAGTTAAATTAAAGGCCTTGCATTTCTTATGCAACATTAAAAAGGTTTTGTGAGCTAGCACTCAGGATGTATTGTGAATAACTCTCAGCTACTACCACACCAAATTTAAGCTTAATATCTGTAAAACTGAGTGAGTTAGTCACCTTTGTGTAGGCTAATGTTGATTAGCTGTGGTGGCCATATTGAATTGGGTCCACATGTTAATTAATTGTAGATGTACATCCACTGAATACTTTCTGAGAGTTTCATTAAAATCCATCCAGTGGTTCATGAGGTAACTTGCTAACAAACAAGGAAACACAGTCACAGGCAAAAACATCCTTTTAGCCTTCGGAGGTGAGTTTTATTAACGTAAGAAGACACCTTCAGTTTACTGTCATCCACTAATCATTACCTACCACATTATAGCAGAATACTTTGTAACATCTTCAACCTCACAGAGACTAAAACTTGCTAAACCCCACCTGGCTGCTGCCCAATGAGAGACCAAACAGCTGTTCTGAGCACAGCTCACACCCATACAGAGACAGCTGAGCACACAGTGAAGTGGATCTGTACACATAGAGTAATAAAGCAACTTACATGTCTGGCTCCCCTGCGCAGCCCCTCGGAGTTCCTCAGCCAGCACCGGCTCAGCTCACTCAGCTCCAGGATCGGCTGCACCTTCAGCCTCACGGTGTCTCCTGACTGACGGATCATCTCAACTATCTCATCCCGGCTCTTGTTTTCCACATTCCGTCCATTTATCTCCACCAGCCTGTCGCCGGGCACCAGCCCCAGAGCCAGGTCTTTGGTGCCAGCACCAGGTTCGGCAAAGTGGACCACACGTCTGTACACTCCTCCGTCTGGGCTTCGATCCAGCATAGTAGTGCGACGCAGAGAGAATCCAAAGTCCCCGGTGTTGCGCCGTTGGAGCTCAAGCTCTCGGGTTTCTGGAGTGCTCGGTGCGACCACAGCCGGCAGCTGCAGCTGTGCAGGGAAGACCTTGTCAACCAGCTGAGGGATGTACACTTTCTTGGTATCTGCAGCTCCTGGCTGAAGCTTTTGGCTTTGCTTCCGAAGTATGTTAAAAACTTTGTTCTCTACCTGTGGTGATGGGGCAGCGGAGTTCTGTCCAGAAGGAGTGGAGCTCTCTGATGGGCTCTCCTCTTTGCTCCTCTGGGAGAAGGAGAAGCGTTTCATCATCTGACCGACCTGCGAGGAGTTCTGCTTGGCAAGAGAGCCAAAGTGAGCCACACGGTCCCTCACCGAGCTGCGGTGTCCTTCCTGTCCTCCTCCACCCTCACCCTTCAAGTCATCAGTGGAGCTGGCAGTACTCAGCTGGTCATCCAGAACCACACTGCTTCGGTTGCTCAAACCATCTGACTCCAGGTCAGTGAGAGAAAGCTCAGTGCTGTTGGCCACTTTGATGGGGATTGGACTGGAGATCTCCACTTTGCTCCTCTTGCTCTCCCTCTTCAGGTTGAAGAAACCCCGCCGCATGCTCATCTCCTCCAGGCTGCGCAGCTCTGCAGCAGACATCCTCTCCTTCTTCTTCTCCTTCTTGGCCCCCTCCTTCTCCTTGTCCTTTTTCTTCAGATTAAACATGGCGGCACTCAGAATGAGGTTCTGTTCTCCGTACACAGGCTGAGTCAAGAGTCAGATGTGTTTGCTGTGATCAAACAGAACAAGTCACCTGGGAGGACAAGAACAACAATCCGGAATTAACTTCATTAAACATAATAAATAAACACAATAAATTACAACATACAACATATAATAATCCAATTATAATAATGATAAGCATTCACACTATTTTCTGTTTTTATTTTTGTCTGACATTTTCTTGTAATATAACGACTTCTGCATACTTTATGCTATATTAGCCGGTCACATACCAAAACATTCAGCAGATGGGAAATATGACTTCTGGCTTTTCTAACTTTTATCATTTTTAAAAATATTTAATTTTATTTTAAAACATTTGTCCCAAAGAAATACATTGAGATCTCTTTACTTCCTTCAAAAACATTGATCTCTTTGAAAACTGCTACAGCGTACTGGCTCTAATTTTGTTTTCTTATGCTAAATTTGTGC